>JARFJB010002082.1:2740000-2750299 GCA_036346205.1 Vesta saturnalis
AAAGGGGAAAAAAAAGGGAAAAAAAAAGGGGAAAAAAAGGGAAAAAAAAAAAGGGGGAAAAAAAAAAGGGGGGGAAAAGGAAGAAAAAAAAAAAAAAAAAGGGGGAAAAAAAGGGGGGGGGAAAAAAAAAAAGGGAAAAAAAAAAAAAAGGGGGGGGGGAAAAAAAAACGGAAGACGGAAAAAAAAAAAACAAAAGGACGGAGAACGGAGAGGGAGAACGGAACGGAGACGGAGAGGAGGCGGAGACGGGAAGGAGAACGGAGACGAGACGGAGACGGAGACGAAGAACGGGAAGAAGGAGACGGAGACGGAGACGGAGACGGAGAGGAGAGGAGAGGGACGGGAGGAGACGGAGACGGGAGAGAGACGGAGACGGAGAGGAAGGAAGGAGACGGAGACGGGAGAGGAGACGGGGAGACGGAGACGGAGAGGAGAGGAGAGGAGACGGAGAGGAGACGGGAGACGGAGACGGAGACGGAAGAGGAGAGGAGAACGGGACGGAGACGGAGACGGAGACGGAGACGGAGAGGAGATGGAGACGGGAGGAGGAAGGGAGACGGGAAAACGGAAGACGGAGACGGAGACGGAGAGGAGACGGAGAGGAGAGGAAGAAGGAGACGGAAGGAGGAGGAGACGGGAGACGGGAGACGGGACGGAGAGGGAACGGAAAACGGAGACGGAGAGGAGAGGAGACGGAGAGAGACGGAGAGGAGACGGAGACGGAGACGGAGAGGAGAGGAGACGGAAGAACGGAACGGAGACGGAGACGGAGACGGAGAGGAGAACGGAGACGGGAGGAGACGGAGACGGAGACGGAGAGGAGAGGAAGAACGGGAGGAGAGAGAAGGAGAGGAAGAAGGAGACGGAAGAACGGAGACGGAGAGGAGACGGAGACGGAGAGGAGAAGGAGACGGAGAAACGGAGAGGGAGGAGACGGAGACGGAGACGGAGAGGAGACGGGAGGAGACGAGACGGAGAGGAGAGGGAGACGGAGAGGAGGAAAGGGAGACGGAGAGGGGAAAGGAGACGGGGGAAGGGGGGGGGAACGGAGACGGAACGGAATGGAACGGAGAGGAGAAGAGGAGACGGAGAGGAGAGGAAGAACGGAGAGGAGATGGAGACGGGAAAGAAACGGAGAGGAGACGGAGACGGAGACGGAGACGGAGACGGAGAGGAGACGGAGAGGAGACGGAGAGGAGACGGAGAAGGAAGAAGGAGACGGAGAGGAGACGGAAGGAAGGGAGGGAAAGGAGACGGAGACGGAGACGGAAGAGGAGACGGAGACGGAGAGGAGACGGAGAGGAGAGGGACGGAGAGGAGAGGAGACGGAGACGGAGACGGAGAGGAGACGGGAAGGAGACGGAAGACGGAAGGAAACGGAAGAACGGAAGAATGGAAGGAGGAAGGAAGAAAGGAAGAACGGAAGAACGGAAAACGGAAGAACGGAAGAACGGAAGAAGGAAGAACGGAAAACGGAAGAAGGAAAACGGAAGAGGGAAGAAGGAAGAACGGAAGAAAGGAAGAAGGAAGAACGGAAGAACGGAAGAAGGGGAAGAACGGAAGAAAGGGGAAGAACGGAAGAACGGAAGAACGGAAGAACGGAAGAACGGAAGGAACGGAAGAATGGGGGAAGGGAACGGAAGGGCGGAAAGAACGGAAACGGGAAGGAAGGAAGAACGAAGGAACGGAAGAACGGAAGAACGGAAGAACGAAGAACGGAAGAACGGAATAACGGAAAGGGGAACGGGGAACGGAAGAACGGAAAAACGGAAGAACGGAAGGAACGGAAGAACGGGGAAAACGGAAGGAACGGAAGAACGGAAGAACGAAAGAAGGGAAAGAATGGAAGAAGGAAAACGGAAGAACGGAAGAACGGGAAGAACGGAAGGAAGGGAAGAAGAAAGAACGGGAAAACGGAATAACGGAAGAACGGAAGAACGGAAGAACGGAAGGAACGGAAGAACGGAAGTACGGGAAACGGAAGAACGGAAGAACGGGAAGAACGGAAGAACGGGGAAGAACGGAAGAACGGAAGAACGGAAGGGAACGGAAGAACGGAAGAACGGAAGAAAGCGGGAAAGAACGGAAGAACGGGAGAAGGAAGAACGGAAGAACGGAAGGAAACGGAAGAAGGAAGGGAATGGAAGGACGGAAGAACGGAAGAACGGAAGAAGGGAAGAAAGGAAAAGGAAGAACGGAAAAACGGAAAAACGGAAAGAACGGAAGAACGGGATGATCGGGGACGGGGAAAGAAGGGAAGGAAGGGAAACGGAAGAACGGAAGAACGGAAGAACGGAACGGGGAAGAACTGAAGAACGGGAAAACGGACGAACGGAAGAAAAGGGGAAGGCGGAAGGACGGAAGAACGGGAAGGAAAATTAAGAAGGAAAACGGAAGAACGGAAGAAAAGGGGAAGGAACGGAAGAACGGAAGAACGGAAGAACGGAAGGAACAAAGAAGGAAGAACGGGAAAGAACGGAAGAAGGAAGAACGGAAAAGAACGGAAGAACGGAAGAACGGAAGAACGGAAGGAACGGGAAGAACGGAAGAACGGAGGAAAGGGGAGAACGGAAGAACGGAAGAACGGAAGAACGGAAGAACGGAAAACGGAAAGAACGGAAGAAGGAAGAACGGAAGAACGGAAGAACGGAAGAAGGGAAAACGGAAGAACGGAAGAAGGAAGGAAGGAAGGAACGGAAGGAACGGAAGAACGGAAGAACGGAAAACGGAAGAACGGAAGAAGGGAGAACGGAGAACGGAAGAACGGAAGAAGGAAGGACGGGAACAATGGGGAAGAAGGCGGGAAGGAACGGAAAAGGAAGAACGGAAGAACGGAAGAAGGAAGAACGGAAGGAAGAAAAGGAAAGAACGGAAAAGAACGGGGAAGAAGGAAGAACGGAAGAACGGGGAAGGAACGGAAGAACGGAAGAACGGAAGAACGGAAGAACGGAAGAACGGAAGGAACGGAATAAGGGAAGAACGGAAGAACGGAAGAACGGAATAACGGAAAACGGAAAGGAACGGGGAAGGAAGGAACGGAAGAACGGAAGAACGGGAAGAACGGGGAAGAACGGAAGAACGGGAAGAACGGAAAAAAAACGGAAGAACGAAGGAACGGAGGAACGGAAAGAAGGAAGAACGGAAGAACAAAGAACGGAAGAACGGAAGAAAGGAAGAAGGAAGAACGGAAAAGGAAGAACGGGAAGGAAGGAACGGAAAGAACGGAAGAAGGAAGAAGGAAGAACGGAAGAACGGAAGAACGGAAAGAACGGAAAACGGGAAAACGGAAGAAGGAAGAACGGAAGAACGGAAGGAACGGAAGGAACGGAAGAAGAAGAGGAAGAAGGGAAGAAGGAGGAACGGAAGAAGGAAGAACGGAAGAACGGAAGAAAAGAACGGGAGAAAAGGAAGAACGGAGGAATGGGAACGGAAGAAGGAAGAAGGAAGAAGGCGGAAGAAGAAGAACGGGAAGGAACGGAAGAACGGAAGAACGGAAGAACGGAAGAACGGAAGAAGGGGAAGAATGGAAGAACAAAGGAACGGAAGAACGGAAAGAAGAACGGGAAGAAGGAAGAAGGAAGAACGGATGGGGAAGAACGGAAGAACGGAAGAACGGAAAACGGAAGAAACGGAAGGAACGGAAGAACGGAAGAACGGAAGAAGGAAAGGAAGAACGGAAGAACGGGAGAACGGAAGAACGGAAGAAAGGAAGAACGGGAACGGAAGAAGGAAAGAACGGTTGGGAACGGAAGAACGGAAAACGGAAGAACGGGGAAAAGGAACGGAAGAACGGAAGAAGGGAAGAAGGAAGAACGGAAAACGGAAGAACGGAAGAACGGAAGAACGGAAGAACGGAAGGAACGGAAGAACGGAAGAACGGAAGAACGGAAGAAGGGAACGGAAAGGGGAAAGAAAGGGAAGGACGGAAGAATGGAAGGGAACGGAAGAACGGAAGAAGGAAGAACGGAAGAACGGAAGAACGGGAAGAAATGGAAGAACGGAAGGAACGGAAAATGGAAGAACGGTAGAACGGACGAACGGACGAACGGAAGGAAGGGAAGACGGAAGAACGGAAGAACGGAAGAACGGAAGAACGGAAAACGGAAGAACGGAAGAACGGAAGAACGGAAGAACGGAAGAACGGAAGAACGGAAGAACGGAAAGAACGGAAGAACGGAAGAACGGAAGAACGGAAGAACGGAAGAAGGAAGAACGGAAGAACGAAAGAACGGAAGAACGGAAGAACGGAAGAACGGAAGAACGGAGGAAGGAAAACGGAAGGACGGAAGAAGGAAGAACGGAAAAAGGAAGAAGGAAGGGAAGAACGGAAGAAAGAACGGAAAATGGAAGGAACGGAAGAAAAGAAGGGGAACGGAAGAACGGAAGAAGGAAAACGGAAGGAACGGGGAACGGAAGAAGGAAAAGGAACGGGAAGGAACGGAAGGAACGGAAGAAGGAAGAAGGGAAAAGGAAGAACGGAAGAACGGGGAAACGGAAGAACGGAAGAAGAAGGAACAAGAAGGAAAGGAACGGAAGAAGGAAGAAGGAAGAACGGAACGGAAGAACGGAAGAACGGAAGAACGGAAGGAAGGAATGGAAGGAAAAGGAACGGAAGAACCGGAATTAAGGAAAAGGAAGAAAAGGAAGAACAAGGTTGGAAGAAAGGAAGAACGGGGAACCCAAAGGGGAAGCCCGGAGGCCCGGAAGGAAGGAAGAAGTTACGGAAGGAACGGAAAACGGGGAAAAAGGAAGGAAGGAAAGAACAAAGAATTGGGGAAAAATTGGAAAAGGAAAACAAAACAAAGGCGGAAGAAACGGAAAAAGGGAAAGAACAAAAGGAAACCGGGAAGAAAGGAAAATGGGAAACAAAACGGGGATTGAAAGGAAGAAGGAAGAAGGAAGAAAAAGAATTTTGGAGAAAAAAAACCAACTGAAAACAAGAACGGAAGAATGGAAAGAATGGAAATTTAAGGAAATGAAAAGGACGGAAGCGGAAGAAAAGAAGGAAAAAACCCAAGAACAAAGGAATAAGCAACGGAAAAGAAAATGGATAAGGAAAACCGGGAAACAAAGAAGAAAACGGAAAAAATGGGCGAAAGGAAGAAAAGGGGGGCCGGAAACGGAAGCCGGAAAACGGAAGAACTTAAAACCGAAAACGGAAGGCGGAAGAAAAAATTAAACGGAGGAAACAAAAGGAAAGAACAAGGAAGGAAAGAACAGGAACGGAAGAAGGAAGAAGGATGAAAAGGGAAAACAAGAACAAAGAACGGAAGAAACGGAAAAGGAAAGAACAAAGAACCAAGAACGGGAAGGAAAAATGAAGAAAACGGAAAACAAAACAAAAGGGAAGATTGGAAAGACAAAAGGGAAAGAACAAAGAACGGAAAAAAAGAACAAAAACCCGGAAGAATAAAGAAAACAAGAAAAGAATGGAAGGAACCCGGGAAACAAAGGAAGAAGGAAAAGGACCGGAAACAAAAGGACGGAAGAACGGAAAGAACGGAATAAGGAAAAAGGAAGTTTGGGAAGAACCGGAAACGGAAAACAAGAAAAAAGGGGATTTCAAAGGCTAGAACAATTTGAAGGAAAGAACAAAGAACGAAGGGGCCGTTAAACAGGTAGCCGTTTCCAAAAACAGGTAATTTCAAACAGGGTCCGTTTCAAAACAGGTAGCGTTTAAAACATCTTTCTGAGAAATCAGATTGTTCAAAGTCTACAAAGGTCAATGAAAGAACAAGACGATCATTGTTATGGATGATCTATTCAAAAAATCAAGAACAAAGGGCATTGTTCAAAGTCTTGCTTACAATTTTCAAGGTTAAAGAACAAAGACATTCCATTGTACAGGTTGAGTTAAAAATAGATTGTTATCTCAATTCTAGGAAATCAATAACAAAGGCGATGCATTGTTCAAAGTCTATGCTTACAATTTTCAACCACATGAAAGAAAAAGAAAGGTTTATTTATAAAATAGATTGTTATCTAAATACATCTTTTCAGAATAAAGACGATCCATTATCAATGATTTAAAGTTTATGCTTAAAGGTCACACCCTGATAACAAAGACGATCCATTGTTCAGTTAGAAATAGATTGTTATCTCAATTCTAGGAAATCAATAACAAAGACGATGCATTGTCAACGCTTCAAAGTCTATGTTTACAAGGCCCTGGAGAACAAAGACGATTCATTGTTTTGGTTGAGTCATTCAAATTCTAGGAAATCAAGAATAAAGGGGCCCATTGTTCAAAGTCTATGCTTACAATTTGCAAGGTAAAAGAACAAAGACGATTCATTGTTTTGGCTGTCGTAGCTTCTAAAATTCGAGAACAAAGACGATGCATTGTTCAGACTGATTAGGTCATCTAACAAGTAAAATATTTTTATAAGACTACCAATATACAGATAAAAAATCGATTTAAAAGGGATATAGTCACTTTTGTAATACCTCTGCTGGGATATCTATTTACTATTTGTTTTTCACATTCAATTTCCTTCAACTGATTCTCGTTTAATGGGACCACACCATCTTTCCTATAGGTTCATTATATTGTATACAGCCATACATTCCCCTTAAAAGTCTTCATATCAGGATCTACTTTGAGACATTGTTCGAGACTTATTACAAAAGCAATGTCACGCCTCAGTGCCCCAATGGTCTAAACAGGTAGACGTTTCAAAACAGGGGCCGTTTCAAAACAGAGGGTCCGTTTTCCAAAACAGATGGCTGTTTCTCAACACAGGTAACGTTTAAGGTTAAGAGAACATGGTTCTGATTCAAAATAGATTGTTATCCCCACCACCTCAATTCTAGGAAATCAAGAACAAAGGGGGTCCATTGTTCAAAGTCTATGCAAGTGAATTGTTCTGTCGAGTTATAAAATAGATTGTTATCTAAATACCCTTCGAAAGAAATCAAGAACAAAGGCGATCCATTATTTTAGCCAACGCTTCAAAGTCTATGTTTATAATTTTCAAGGTCACATGAGAGAACAAAAGATCCATTATTCCGTTATTCTAAAAATAGATTGTTATCTAAATACATCTCAAGGGAAATCAAGAAACGCTTCAAAGTCTATGCTTATAAGGTCACACCTCTGATAACAAAGGCGATTCATTGTTGAGTCATAGCTTCTGAAATTTGAGAACACAGACGATGCATTGTTCAGACTGATTAGGTCATCTAACAAGTAAAATATTTTTATAAACTTATAATTTATTAACCACAATATTCATCTATATATACAGATAAAAGATCGATTTAAGTAAAATAATATTATAAATTTGATGTACTTAAATTTTGTAATACCTTTGCTGGAATATCTATTTTATTTATTATTTGTTTTTCCATTCAATTTCCTTCAACTGATTCTCGTTTTGGCCACAAGACATCATCATCTTTCCTTTATTTCATCGCTTCATTTAATTTAAGATACATTCGCTTTCCTTAAAGCCTTCATATCAGGATCTGTGATCCTTTTACTTTGAGACATTATCCGGACCATTACAAACCTACATCCTTAAACTTATATGCAAAAAACAAATTAAAATCTTTTAATTATACAGTTATGTAAATTTAAGAGAATTCAAGACACCTCTGAGAAAATAACAAAGACGATTCATTGTTCCGACCGAGTTATAAAATACACTCAATTCTGAGAAATCAATTTTAAAGAACAAAAGACGATTCATTGTTTAGCCGACGCTTCAATGTTTATACTACAAAATTTCAAGGTCACATTTTATAACAAAGGCGATCCATTGTTCTGGTCGAGTTATAAGTTCTAAAAATAGACAAGGTCACGCCATATTACAATTCAGAGAAATAATTTTCAAGGTCCCAATCCTGTCCGATCCTGTCCATATTTTAACCCCGAATGCAACTGGTACATCTATATAGGATGAATAATTTTACGGTAAACCTAAAGTGCTGTAAGAGCAATTAGATATTAGTTAAAGTTATGTGCGGTTTAACACACATGCGTTCTTGTGCATTTTAAATTCTGAAACTGTGCATATGTTTTGGGTCACGCTACAGAGACAATGATTGTAATAGTTGATGTACAGGATTCAAAACGGCAAAACATGTATTTACACCCAAAGAGCTAGCAATATACAATGGAAATCAAGCTGCCCATTTTGTGTTCAAACCACCATTTCCTTGGCACCTCTTAGATGTAAAATTTCAACGACAAGCCATCTGGTTAATCAATAATCATCACTGCATCAAATGGGGATCTGATATACCTCACATCTCTTTCCACATATACTTCGTGAACTAATATCGGTAATAGATGATTTGTACGTTAAAGGGCGAGAAAAAGCCGATTACATTCGAAAACTGTTGAGACAGTCAGTTATAGAAATTGAAGAGAAACCATCTTTACCCAAAATGAAAACAACTTGTTTCTTTCATACACAAACCACCTGTAATTGTGCTTTAACGAATGTACACTTTTATATAATAACTATGTAAGACAATATCAGTAAAAGGTTTCATAAAATGTGTGCTTACAAGTAAAGGAGGAAAAGTTTGTAATATTTACAATAAAACGCTATTATTTTAAGTGTATTATTTTATAAAAAGCCCTCTGATGCAAACTATTTCAGGTTATAACCCAGCCTATCCATCTAGGTCAACAAGTCAACTTTTAACATTCCTTGAGGTAAAATTCTAGGAAATAGCAAATAAGAGTTCCTATTACTGAATTCTAGCAATAGAATCAGTTCGTGGAAACAAGAGGTTGTTGTCTATACTGAATGTTTATCAAGGTTCCTGCATTGGTTAAACGTTATGCTTACAGTATCTGGTTGTTGGAAATTCTCAAGGTCTCCAAGAAATTTTAAAGACCATATGTCCTACAGGCCGATCTTACCCGACATCATCCGATCGAAATGTAGCCGAAACCTGCAGGACCAATTCTAAACGAGTCATGGAAACAAGAATCTATGCTGGTTTTAAAATTTAATAAAAAGGGGCTCATATTATGGTCCGCCAGGAACCCACAAAAGATAACCGTTTCCCAAAACAGGGGCCGTCATCAACACAGTTTCCAGAGCAATTAATAGGCAAAGAACTAGGTCAAAACATGGAATCTGGTCGTGAGGGTTAGAAATCCCAATTGTGGAAGGTCCAAGTAATTCTTAGAAATCTGAAAGCAGAACTAGTTTTATATAAGCCAACCCTGCCTTGAGGGTATTTTTGGGCTAAGGTGGTAGTTTAAAATCACCTACTTTTAGGTAAAGGGTAGCCCAATAGTTAAGGTACTGTGTTAACGAGGCTTATCATCTAGGATGCAATTTGACCCGAGAAAATGGTGAATTCTGCGTCGTTTTTGAGAAGAAGAAGCTAGAAAAAAGTATTTAAACCATGATTGTTAGGGTTTAAAAGTCCCCATTGTATGTGTGCACAGTAGACTTTGATTAGCAGCAATGACGAAAGTAGTGTAAAGGAAAAAGTACAGAAAAGGTAAGTGTGGAGGAGCGAAAGAAGAGGTTGGAGACATTAAAAAAAAAAAAAAAAACTCGATTTGGAGTGTTTATAGTGAAAACAAAAATGATGAAGCTGCGTATTAGCAATATGTAAAATAGGTAAAAACATGAAATTTTGGGAAGGATGAGTTTAAATACCTATTTTAAAGAAGAAGAAAACGCTGCATGTGTTGTTATAAGTATCTCACAATTGTATTAGGTTTAAGTAAATCATTAAAAATAAAGACTTTAAAAGTTAAAGAGACGGTTTTCGGTATTCTCTTCTCCCATAATGGTTCCTTATTTGCATATCTGGGTGGTTCGATATCCACCTTTACCGAAATCTCCCATAAGGAAATGGTGCCGTACGTTGGGCTTTAAATTGGCCTATATACAACGTATAAAAGAAGATTTATTGAAAAGATCAATGGCAGTAAAATGATCCTAAATAAAAGCAATTTACTGGTTTAATGCAGATCGTTATTGTTTTAATCATTAAATGGCTTTATGCAATGTGAACTAAAATTTATTAGTAAAGCGTTATAATGAAAAATACAATGACTTTCCTTTGTATAAGGGAGATTTAAATTGATTTTTTTTTGCAAGAACCTAAAAAATTAAATGTCAGCCCTATTCCTAAATTGGCTACCCTTGGACTTAAAAGAGTAAACAGTGACAGCTTGCAGTATAGAAATGGAGTTAATTTGATATAATTTTTATATAAAAGGTTAAGAAAATCGATTTATAGTTTTAATGTTGCAGAACGAAGGAGACCTGATTGTTTTTATATGAATAGTTTTTATTGTGTGTTAGGCGTTAGAATGGGTTT
>JARFJB010002083.1:0-290000 GCA_036346205.1 Vesta saturnalis
CTGTACACGTACAAATACACGTACCGTACACGATCACAGATACACAGGGCCACGATACACGATACACAGATCGTGTAACCGAACACAGATACACAATCGGGACAAATCGTACACGTAACAGATACCGTACACAGATTTACACAGATACACAACAACGGTCACGATACACAGTACACAGGGACGATACACAGATACACAGATAACGATACGATCAACAGATCTGTGACAGAAACAGTAAAGATAACTGCACAAACACAAACGATACACAGATACACAGATACACAAGATAATACACAAAGTACACAAAACACAGACACAGATACACATATAACGTACACAGATACACAATACACAAATACACAATACACAAATACAATAACAGAACCAGCACAGAACACAGATACACAGATAAATACACTACAATACACAGAAAAATAACTACAAATCAACACAGAACACAGATACACAAACAAATACAAGATACACGATACCGTACAAGTAGATCGGTACACGTACGATACGTGATCGGGCTTCCGGTTACGGTTACGATACGTAGTATTTCGGATCGGTACGATCCTTTTACTGGTTACGATTGTGAAACCTGTTTCTGTGTCCCGTGTTCCTTCTGTTACGTGTACTGTGTTTCTTTATCTGTGTTCTGTTATCTGTGTTTCAATCTGTGCACTGTGTATCTGTGTGTTCTGTATCTGTGTATCTGTGTACACGTGTTCTGTGTATCTGTGACGTGATCTGTACTGTTTCTGTGTACTACTGGTTCTGTGGTCTGTTTCTGTTTCCAGTGTATTGTTCTGTTATTGTGTTCTGTGTTCGTCGTCACTGTTTCTGTGTTCGGTTACGATCTGTTATCTGTGTTCTGTGCTGTGTTCTGTGTTGTACTGTTCTGTGTATCTGTTTATCTGTTATCTGTGTTCTGTTTGTGTAAAACTAAAGTCCTAGAAAAATGCGCTCGTAAAAATTTAAATTTTTCGCCTAATTCCGAGCAAAAAAATTTTTTCAGCGCAGTTGTGTTTTGAAGTGACAATCTATCATTTGATGTAATAATTTTTCGAAATATGAAAAATTACACTTAAATTAGCCAATTCCATTTTGAAACAACAAAAGCACTTAAAACACACCTTTTGTACTTACGTAAGCTCAGAAGAAACATATGCATGCAATTTATCCATTTAATGTATCAAAATGTCTTTAAATTGCCCAATTCAATTTTAAAACAACACTTAAAACATGACTTGTAATTTTCGGTGCAGCGTTAATAATCATTGTAGGATAATGAACGCAGTTATTTTGCTGTGAAAGCATTTAGCGAACATTCTATTTCTATGTCATCAATTTACATTATAACTTTGAAACAGGATTTGTAAAATATATATGAATGCAATTGTGTCATTTGTATTGCATAAATCCATGGCGTAAAGTTTTCAGATTTACATGCATTTGAGAACTGTTTTGACTTTTATTTAAAGGCAAACTTTCTTTCTCTTAACTGTATTATATTTTCACACTTTCTTTATAAGCATGATATTTTGCAATAACCTTCTTAGTGTATTATTAAGTTAATCAACATTAAACTTACTCATTTAAATTTTATCTGTTTTATAATAAAATAAATCACATTTTATTTGTAAATACAATTATGTAGTAATTTGTTCTATTTATAACATTAAATTTTAATACAAATATGTTGTAATTTTTCTATTTATAACATTAAATCATAACTAACTTCATTTAAATGGTGAATCAAGCTTGTACATATAAAAAAGCCTATAATTTTAAAATGGAATATCAATCAAGTTATGTATGAGTGTAATTTTAATTTAACTATAAATAAAAGAAATGTAGAATGATATGCAAAAGTGCAAGTTGTGTTCATAAGTAATTGGCCTGCATCTTTCATTAGAAAATTTGATTGTCCGCACTATTTACACAACAAATTCGAGATATATAAAATCATATGTATATTCAATGATATACTGAAATTGAATATCTTATTTTTATGCATTAAATTCATATTTTTAGAGGTTATGTTTCAAATGAAAATTTTAACACTTAATCTTTTTCACTTATAACTTCGACTTAACTTTCTTTATATATATAGTGTTAATGAAAAATAATAAAGTATAAAAATTTTATTGAAAAAAAAATCACAACACTACTTAGTACCTAATTATAAACTAACTTAAATGTCTAAACTATCCAATATTCCTAACGCATTTTGCGTATTTTTAATGTTCTGTCGTGCAACTTGTAACTTGTGGTTCGTTGCAGCCAGCTCACTATTTAAGCGCTCCACTTTTGCCACTTCTGATTTCTCAGAATTAATGTATGTTGTTAAAATGTTCTGCAACCACCTAACACTTTTTATTTTAAATTGTTGCAAGTCTGTAGGATCCTGAGATATTGCTTGTGATGGTGGTGATGGTGACACACTGGTCGTATTATTTCAAATTTTTCCTCCATATTGGAGGATGTAGGTCTGCGGTGGTGGTAGTGAAGCTTCAATTCCTCCATATTGGAGGAGTGTAGGTGGCTGCAGTGGTGGTGGTGCTACAACTGTGGTTGCAGGTGTGATGCTACAAAATAATTGGTTTGTTAATAATATATTTATTAAGGAAATCACCACATGAAAACAATACATTAACCAAGGAATACTTACTTTTCAAAAACCTCGCAAGGTCATGTCATCTACATCACTGTCGCGTATAGAGATGATTGGTATCTCATTTTCACTTACAAGTGGCTCAACTTGTTTTGATACACTAATACGTCTTGCAGTATGTTGGCTTTCTTCTTTCGTAGTGACAGTTTTGAGCGTTTGCTGTTTGATGCCATTTGTCTGTATAGTATGTATGTAACTACTGAATATTGAAATAAAATTATTATTATTATATACATGTAAATTTGTTAACGTGTACAAAAAAGTGGAAGTGGTTACTATTGTGCTGTGCAAGCAAAGGTGATGAATGCATCATAATCTAGACATGAAAAGGTATTTCATGCCATGTCAGCAATGTTAGGTTATTAGATATTACCAGTAAACGTCCACTAAAGATAATACTAAAGAAAGTGCAATATCTGCATCTTTCTGAACTGAAGCTCTTGAATACGCAATCTAAAGGCAATGAACTAAACAGTGTGAAAATATCAAATTTCATTTTCATATAAGTCGAGTTTTGTATGCTGCATAAGGTCAAATACAAGTTATAACAAGTTTGTGATATTTAACCTTGAATGGGGCTTATATGACTATATAAACCGATAAACAGCATTTCTGTACCAGTCAGTATATTGCACTCGTAATATTTGTAATTGTAAACCTAAAGTACTTCTATAGTTACTTAAATTATTATTTTTTTACATATCAGTTATAATAAATAAAATATTTGCTACAAGTCCATGACTGTGTGATCGTGTGCTTCATATTTTTGCATTGTTGGATACAGTTTTGAAGGTAACTATGAGTGAGGTTGTACCACGTAGTAGTGATATTGTTAATTTAACAAACGTATTATTCCATTGTTAAAAACCAAAATGAATTTGTAAAGCACATCCGTATAATTAACACTAATATTAAGCTATTCCAAGATATAATTCAAAATAAAATTTATTTAGAAGCAAGTGAAAATTTGCTTAAACTTGAAAGTAATTTATCATTGTTAAAGTGTTATCTTGTGAGACTTAAACGGTTAAAGAACGCTTCAGAGAAAACAGGTAGTGGTATGGTCACTAAAAAACGTACACATAAATTAGGTTGGTACTCTATAGATTCATGTTTTAATGGTAGGTTACTTACAGGCATTATAGTCAATATAGCAAACATTAAGGACCCTCTTATTTTTTTACAAAATGCATACAATAGTTTTGCACGAAAGGTTAAAGTAATGCTAAGGCAAACGATGCTAAAGGTCAATGTCATTTTAGCCTGCAATTTCATGCAACCTCAAAATCATGTTATCGAGTTGAAGACTTTTGCCATTAAAAATTATGCCATCGATATTTCCACCAATTTGTGTGAGTGGTATAACAATAACGTTTATTACAAATTACAAAAAATTAGAGGAGTTTTCGAAAGGATTCCGGTTGGGCATTACATGAAGTTTTACATTTAAAGGTGAATATTAATAGCTATACTCCATTTAGAGGTGGTCTTTCGACTTACGTTAAAGTTCCTTACTTCATAGCAGTAAAGCATGCGGTAGTGAATGTTAAGAACGATGACGAGTACTGCTTCCTGTGGGCCGTTGTTTCGGCATTATACCCGGTGCAACTTAATTCAGACAGGGTTTACAGTTATCCTCATTTTAGAGATGTTTTGAATTATGGTTCAATTCCTTCCCATTAAAATAGATGATGTAAAAAATTTGAAAAATTAAACAACCTCTCCATTAATTTGTTTTGTATTCAGGGAAAGGTGTATTACCGCTAGTATTAAGTGTAAATCAAGAAAATAGTGTCAGGAACCTATAAATCTTTTAGTACTTTCGCCTAATTATCATTCTGCGGGTTCTACTGCTGATGCTATTAATACAAAAATAATACTGTTTATCATTTCGCGTGGATTAAAAATATGTCAGCTCTTTTTCTAAACAACTATCGAGTAGGGGCACAAGAAGTTTATTTGTTATCAATGCTTGAATCACTTTTCTTCAGATCACCTTCTACAAAAACATGTCACTCTCTGCCATCAACTTAATCAATGTTCAGTCAGGATGCCTACCGAAGCGGAGATGTTCCTGCAGTTCAAAAATTTCGCATTTCAGGAAAAGGCGCCGTTTGTAATTTATGCGGATTTAGAAAGTATTTTAGAAAAGTGTACAAATTTAACATCACTTGGTGGTAATACTCTATTTCATTCCAAACATATACCCTTTAGCATTGCTTACTACTTAAAGTGTTCATACAATGATTCTTTATCTCGATTTAGGCTTTATAGAGGAAATGATTGCATTCAATGGTTTGTTAAAGAGCTTCAAAGTATTGCACATTGGAGCACCGAAATCATCAATAAAATAATTCCTATGGGTACTTTAACTCCCAATCAGGTTGAACACTTTGAAAGCACCACGATTTGTCACATTTGCGAAAACCATTTACAGATAATGATATAAAGGTCAGAGACCATAACCATTTCACTGGAGCATTTCGAGGAGCATCACATCAGAATTGTAACCTAAACTATAAAGACTCTCACATCTTACCGGTTGTGCTTCATAATTTGTCAGGTTATGATAGCCATTTCGTCATTAGAGAATTGGCTACTATTCCCGGTACGATTTCACTCCTACCCATAAACAAAAGTAATAGAAGGTAGTAAAATTAAGTTTAGATTTATTGACTCTTTCAGATTTATGAGTAGTAGTATTGAAAAGTTATCAAACTATTTGGAAAATAGTAAAAAGTTATTACCGAGCTAATTGTAACAATGAAGAAGAATTTTCTTTACTAGTTCGCAAAGGTGTGTTTCCTTATGAGTATATTGATACGTGGGATAAATTAGACGAAACCAGGCTACCTCCCAAGAAGCGTTTTTTCAGTCATCTTAATAATGATGGAATCAATGTGATGAGTTTTACATGCGGTTAATGTTTGGAACAAATTTAGTATTAAATCGTTAGGGAGTACTCAGATTTGTATCTTAAAACGGACGTTCTACTTTTAGCTGATATTTTCGAAAATTTTCGGCAAACTTGTTTAAGTACTTACAAACTTGATCCTCTGCACTATTATACAGCCCCGGTTTAGCATTCGATGCTATGCTTAAAATTACACAAGTAAAGTTAGAACTATTTACTGATATTGATATGCTAATGTTTATTGAAAGAGGAATTAGAGGTGGTGTGGCTCAATGTTCTAATCGGTATGCTAAAGCTAACAATAAGTACATGGGGAAAAATTTGATCCACTTCCGAAAGTGTGTATTTAATGTACTACGACGTAAATAATTTATATGGAGCCACCATGTCAGAATTTCTACCATTTGGTGATTTTTCTTTTGTTGATAATTTTGAAACTTTAGATTTAATAAACCATCCTGATGATTCGGAAATTGGCTATATAGTCGAGTGTGATTTAGACTATCCCATAGAATTACATGAGAGTCACAGTGATCTACCATTGGCACCCGAACATATGGTTCCACCCGTACCTGATTCAAATTCTAAAATAAAAATTATTACTTACATTGTATCCAAAACGTAATTACGTAATTCATTACAGAAATTTGAAAGTATATTTAAAATATGGATTAAAGTTGGTAAAAGTGCATCGTATATTACGTTTTAAACAGTCCCCATGGTTAAAAAATATATCGATTTAAATACACCATGCGTCAGCAATCTCAAAATGAATTTGATAAAATTTTATAAATTAATGATTAATAGCGTTTTTGGGAAGCTGATGGAAAATGTACGTAAACATAAGGATATACGTTTAGTAACGAAATGGGAGGGTCGCTATGGTGCTCGTGCTTACATATCAAAACCAAATTTTCATAGTTGTACAATATTTGCAATGATATGCTCATCATTCAAATGAACAAGCTGGAAGTATATCTCAAATAAACCCTATATATGCAGGATTCAGTGTTTTAGACGTTTCAAAACTTTTTATACAATTTTCATTATGGTTACATCCTACCTAAGTTTCCAAATAATCTAAGCTCTTGTACACAGATACGGATAGCCTTATATACGCCTTTTCGGTTCCTGATATCTATGAGTACATTAAAGAAGACATTGATAAATTCGATACATCTGACTTATAGTCCTGAAAATATCTTTGGAATTCCATTAGTAAATAAAAAGTCCCCGGCTTAATGAAAGATGAAAATCATGGCGCAATTATGTTGAATTTGTAGGACTTCGTGCAAAAATGTATGCTTACACTGTTGATAAAAAGTTGTAAAAATCAAAGGGTTCTACCCATGCAAGCATCAAACAGATCACGATAAATGATTATAAACATATTTTGTTTGATGGTAACGTAATAAGGCGATATCAATATTTGATAAGGTCAAAGAGACATGATGTGTTTACAATAAAACAGAATAAAGTAATACTTAGTCCTTACGATGATAAACGATTAGGTAAATTTCAATTTCACTGATACTAGACCTTGGGGATTTAACTTTACTTTAACTTCTGTTTCAGAAAACAATAATTATGAGCAGTCTCGAAAATAAACTGCATGATGAACTATGGTACAGTAGTGATCAAATCTACAGAAAGTACCTGAAGCGTTCTTTGATGGAAGTGTTCCTCTGAAAGCTTTGTATTGCATATACTACAACATATTATTATTCCTGATGAGTGTTTTAACTGGTGTGCTATAAACTTCAAAGTGTGCAAATGAAGTTATTATTAAGACATTATTTGATAAAAAATTAAATTGGACAATACCATTAAAAGTTTTACAAAATTGTGCATTAATAAAGGTTACAATTCATTAACTTTTAATGAAGTTGATAAAATCTTAGATGATATGAATTTACTTGGTAACGTACCGCTTAAAATGTATGTATACAATTTATTATGTGGTGATGATGATTCAACAAATGTTAAATCTAGCTTAGAGAATATTAATTCTGCTTATAAAGATACCTTATTTAATATAACTGAATGTATTGAGAAAGCAGCATATTATGCTAATTACAAATGCCTCGATATTTTGATTGAAATATTATTAGAACAAAACATTAACTATAAGTTTCAACCATGGGAAAACGAGGAACATCACAAAATTTATTACTGGATACTAGACAACATCAATAAAGGTGAAACAAATTCAAATTCCTGCTTGGGATGGAGGTGTGGACCAGATTCGGGTATATGGCCATCCAGTAATTTAAGTGATTATAGAAGAACTTTAGGTTCACTTTATAAGATAATGAAATTTTAAAATAAATGTAATATTAAAAATAAAATACTATTATTTTTTGTGTGTGTTTTATTTCATCCAAGAGCTACATCCTTTTCTACAAACTATATATAACTAATATAAGTAATTTGTTTCACAAAGTACAGGTTAAATGTTATAAAACAATATCATCCTTATTGATCCATGATCTTTCATCCAATCCCCACCATTTTACGAATAACTTATTATTCTTGGAGCGAAGCACTTTTTCTACTAGATATACATCAGGATACTTTGTTTTTGTAATTCATGTTCATAAAACCCTCCCAGTACAGGATTTCCCTTCATGTCTTCAAGCATGTACGTAGTGGGGTTAGTAATGCGAACTTTCACAATCTTAAATAGTTCACTAGACCAATTGGGTGTGTATCCTTTGGCGAAAATATTTTTAAATTTACTGATTCGTACTATGTCACCCACAGAATATCGATTCCATCGAATATTTTTATGTTAGTGTAAGCCTCTAGCTTTGTATGATTACCAACATCTTTGGGCTTCATTCTAATAGTTCTATGCTTACGATTGTTATAATCCATCGTTATGGTATCAATTGTATCAATCCATTTATATTTACCTTGCAGGCTGAATGACTTATATAGAGCACCTTTAATGGTTCTGATAACACGTTCAGCAATTGCAGCCTTCTTTGTGCTATAGGTAGAGTAATGATTGACTCCATAACGATGCATTAGTTTAGTAAAATGCGCATTGTAGAATTCTTTTCCTGCATCTGTCTGCAAATTGGTAGGTTTCCGACCTTTTCGAAGATTGTTTGCATGGCCTTGGTAACTTCTTGACCTGTTTTCGTTTTTAATCCTTTAGTCCATAAGTATTTCGAAAAACAGTCGATGACCACTAATATATACTTATAACCCTTATTTTGTTTGGCATATGTGTTAAATTCAGCTAAATCTGCTTGCCAAAGATCATCAAAACCTCTAATTATTGTTCGCCTTCGTTTAAAATTTTTCGTGCAGGTTTGTGCAATTCGTTGACGAGTTGTAATTTGGACATGGTGCTAATTTATTCACAATTTCTTTAAGTTGATGTAGTTTTTCCTCCAGCGCTAGATAAGCGTTGGCGTTTCCTTTGAAAGTGTTCCGAACTGCTTGTAAACAGAAATCAAGGTATCCTTTATTTATAGCATCACCATCTTCTTCAGGGTCACCAACTGTGTCAAACGATTTCCATCCAAATCGAACCTTGTTGATACATAATATTGCCTAGTGATGACATCTTGAGGATCTATGGGATTGGCCACATTGCTGAGTCTCTTATTCTCAATATCAAATTGATTAGCATCAATCTGTTTAAACTGAGGGCTAGTTTCTTTAATTGATACTGGACATATGAACGTCCAAATTTGTCAAGGGGCATTTTAGTTGTGACATGTCGACATCAATGCATTCTCATTTATATTGTTTAAAAGCGGTTGTTCGGTTTTTCAATGTATCCATCTTCATATAGTTCTTCTACAATTGATATTATGTCATTTACAACACCTGTGTTTCCCGCTAATTTTTCTGCCCACAATACTTCCAGATCACGAATTAGTTCATGTATATCATTCCAATATTTATATTCAATGGGTCTGTTTGTTAATTCCTTAAAAAACATAGCTCCACCTCCTCCCTTGGTTGTGGTGGGTGATGATGACAGCAAGGGTTTGATTATTTGTGTATACTTTTGCTGCGGCTTCCTCGAATCTGTGCACTTATGTCATAATCTCGCCTTACTACATTCGTAGCCTCTAAAATAGTTCTATATTTTTTCTATCTGTTGACTTTACTAGACTTAAGTCGGGTTCATTCATAATAAGCAGATCATATAATCCTGGAGTCCCTTTATACGTGACACCTTTAATAATTATATCGTCTCCTTTAATTGTGATGGGTGTATTACCAATTGTCCATTTATCAGTTTTGGTATCATAGTGGACTCCATACGTATGATCAATATCACCTTCAGCATTCTTCAAAATACGTTCAACATATATACGCGGCAATTCATTGTACTGCTCGAGAAATTCTTCCGAGATGGGTTCATTATGGGAATCATCTACGATACTAGACAGTTCTTCTTCTTCCTCCCCAGTATTAATCTCCCCATGACTGATGTTTCCAAGAAAGATGGAAGACTTGGGGAGGATTTCTTCGAAAAACGGAAGCTGAGCTAGTGGACTAGTAGCACCCTTACTTGAATCACCTAATGGAGTGAGATGTGGGGTCCATTGAACTTGAGCTAGCGGACTAGTGGGGATAGTGGCGTGCTTTCTTGGAAATATCAATACGGGTGGTTTTTAGGTTTAACATCAATGACCTCCTCCTCCTTTTAGGTGTTTTTTATCGATTTTATTTACTATTTCAGTTAGAGGTTCTATTAAAGGCTTATAAGTACTTTCGAATGTTCTTTCATTATCAATGCGAGCAGTCTTAATACTGTTATACTTCTGCCGTATTATTTTACGAGCCTGAATAATTTTTTCTTTAATATCCTCTCCTTGTTGTCCATTGCGACAAACAGGTACCGGTTCACCTTGAACAGGTAGCTGTTTACACTAAACAGATAGCTGTTAATACCTAAACAGATCAGTTACTACTAAACTGCTGAATGCGGTTTAAGTATTATATATATATATATATATTTATATTCGCCTTATATACCAAAACGGATTTAATGAACAGGTACCCGTTTACCATGAACAGGTAGCTGTTGCGACAAACAGGTACCGGTTCACCTTGAACAGGTAGCTGTTTACACTAAACAGATAGCTGTTAATACCTAAACAGATCAGTTACTACTGAAACCAGTTTAAGGTATTATATATTCATCAAATCCTTTCCTATAGCGACCATTATTAACTTCAGCATCCTTGTTTATGACCATGAAACCAAACGGATCTACCCAGCACTTTGAACACATGTCCCGAAACAATTTCATGCTTATGGTGGGACTTATATGATCCTCATACGCATGTTTTAAGTTTAATTCATCTTGCTCAAATAATATAATTAGATTCGCATTATCACGAATTAATTGCTTTGGAATTTTACTGTAAGTTTGACTCAAATAGAAACAGTCAATATCGTTATGCCTACCCATAGAAAAATATGCCCTTATATTATTTTGCTTTTCACAAGCGATATCATCGAAAATAAAAATAGAGTTTGATTTTGCACAATTAGGCTCAATCACATCTTGATTGTCGCTGAAGGTAAAGTAACCTATGTCCTTCATTGGAAGTAAGATTTCCTGTAAAAGTTTGTACTTGTTTTGATTCAATGACTTAGAGTATACGTATACATGTTTAAATTTCAAACCATTTTTTCAGTAAGCAGACTGATCATTGCGTTTGTTTTACCGCAATTGGAGGGCCACATATAATACCACGTATACTATTAGGAAGTAAATCACCATGTTTTGAAGTAATAGACTTTTCATCAAAGTCATGATTTTGAATTGAGAGTTTTTGTTTCTGAGCAACTACTTTCATCTTTGATGGATGAAATAAAACTAAACGAATAATTACAACATCTTTATTTTATATATTAGACTATACTACAATAATAATTATAATTTTTCACTTCTCCGGTGAGTGGACTGTACTGTACAATAGCATCATGGAGAATAAGACCATATACAACGATTCCATTATCGAAAGGTGTTAGAGATTCCATTTCCAATTTGATGTCCACTGTTGAGTTTTTAAGGATTCATTTTGTTTAGAGCAGTCCATTACAAATATTGGACATGATTTGAATTCGGAATAGTTGAATAATGCATCTTTATCATCTTCACCATAGTAATCACAACGAAATTTCAAAAATTGCGATAGGCAGGTATATATTGGTTGGCACTGAAGTTCAAATGCATTGCTTCATATGGATAATACTCAGAATTCAGATGTACTTTAAGATTTCTGATGTTAATGTGATCAAAATTTCCAGCCCTTGCTGACCTTGTATACCTTTTACCTTGTTGGAATGCAACAATTATCCAACGTGGTTTTTCCAGTTGCGTTGATGTTTTTATTGGCCATATGTCTGAGGTTGCTTGTTTTAAAGCAGGCAATTCATACAACTCCCATTGTCGAAATGGAACAGTAATAATAGAATTTTTATTGATTCCTTGAAACAAGTTAAGTTTCGCAGCATCACTAAGTGTTAAGTGCGGTACTTTCCATTGAATTTTATTTAAGGTTATTGCGGCATCGACTTCACCATAGTAACAGTTTGTATCGCTTCTAGATCGAATTAAAACCAACTCTTGGCGCATATTCACGATTACCTGACGATAATCCTCCATTATTCCAAATATGTGGTTCAATGGTATGCATACTGTAAAAGATTTTTCTCCATTTTGCTCATCGAATTCTACTTGTAATGGTTCTTCATTCTTTGGTGACCATCCTAAATGACTTAGTGCTTTGCTTTTGCTTGCCGTATAAGAAATATATCCTTTAAGCGTAGATGTTATTCCTGGATTTCTACAAACATCCACTCTCTGACCACCTAACTCATAACGAATTTCTTCGAAAAGAAAGTTCGGGAAATTGTTGGTTAAGCTGCATGCTTTTCTTTCATCTTCTTTTTTGAGCTCAAGTTTACCTTCTATGTACAGAAAACTATCATAAGTAGCCGTAATTAGATCTTGACTTTGAATTAAGATACGTATTTCTTCGGAAGGTCCATATTTAGAAGATCCATATGGAAGATAAGTGTGAATATCTGATTTAATTATAGTATCATCAAAATGTACGTTTTGAAAGACGTTTAACGATTCTGCCATTGTGGTTGAGAACTTTTAAACCTATTGACGTTAAAAGTATTTCTCTGCAGATGTTAACCGCAATGAAGGTTGATGACTAATTAATGACTTACTGTAGGGATGATGTCTTTTATATGAGTTTTTGAAAGATGGAATTGGTCCTGGATTAATTCTCAGACCCATGTTCTTTTAGTTCTAACCGTACAGTGAATGGTTCACTTTCACCAAAGTCTATTAATTCACCCTTTTGATTAGTCAAATTAATTGTTATATTACTAATAATGTCAGTGTTTACTTCTAAATATTGAGTATTGCTTGAGTTTTATCTAGACGATAACCTGGAGGAACTGAAACATCAATCTCATATAATACTTTAGCAGGTTTCCCGTTTCGATAAGATCCCTTTATAATGTTGCACTCTACGTGTAGATTAGTGTGTTAAGTATTTGGATGTCTAACGCAGATGTATGTAAAATATTTGGTTCTAATATTTTAGACTCAAACCCTAGCATGCGCCCAATACAATTTTCTTTAGTAAAATCAATCTCAAATGAACTGTTTATCTCACATTTAAGTGTATTGTTGTTTGCTCTAATGCTAAACTTTTCTGTGGGTATTTTAGATTTTAGATAATCGTTAATTTCATCTAACTCATATGCACCGTGTGGAATATTAATCACTTGCAAATGAGATGGATTTGTTCTAAAATAAAATCTATCGTTGCTGCATAAATGTTTCTAATGCTGTTGCAGCCGTAAAATCCAACCAATCCAATAACGTATTTCTTCCCAAATCTAGCTCTATCGGCGGATAGAAGTTGTAGCTAGCTGTGTTACCAACACCTTCTAAACTGAATGTTATTGACATAACTGAGAAAATTTGATGTTGTGCTGATTATTTATATAAAATTGTAGGCATAGGTGTCCGCAAATAATTGTATTAAACTCTTGATCTTGGTTGTAATTATAATATATTTTACACCCCGAAAGTAGTTAATCACTTCGTTTGGTGGTCGAATATTACCGAAACTATCGTAATACCATACCTTTTACCACGCTTTTGTAGCAAACCCAATGGGTACCTGGTCCTCTTTGGCTATCTAAGTTAATAATTCCAGATTCATTTTTCCGTGGCAATTTAGGCATGCTATCTCTCATAAAAATATCCCTAAAGTACGGTACGTTTTGAGTATTTCTTTAAATCAGATATCCGTTAACGGTCTTTCGGGTAATCTATTCAGTTTTTGGAAACGGTTTTAAGTATAATGCACCACCACCAGATTTGTTTGGTTTTAGATATAGTGCACCGCCTTTCTTATTCATGGAGCCTATAGCGACCGATTCCATCATGCGATTATGGCGCGATGTCTCTTCCTGCAATTTTTAGCATTTTAGCATCATTGACTGCTTTAGCAATTCCTGATGCACCGCCAGCTAAAGCACCGATTGCTGATAATCCTGCGAATAACGGAATAAGAAATGGTAAAACCCTCCTTGTTTAGGTAGGGAATTACTCTAGGAACTTTAATGTTTTTCTTTCCTCCTAAATTTTTTATCACACGTTTTGCCGTTGAAAGCGCTGACTTTATTGTGTCTGTGAAATTTCCGTTAGGTTTAATTTTTTAGCTATTGTCTTTCGTAAATGCAATAAATTTCCACCATTGCATTTCTTCTTCATATTAGATCGACGTTTACACCCCATTCCCAATTTTCTCTTTGCTTTCATGATGGTACTGACTGCTAAAGCTGCAGTTCGTTCACCTAGCTTGCGTCTAATGATTTAAAGCGCTCCCAAGCTTTTTTGCAAAATTTTATCTGCTTTATGTCTACTTTCTTAAACTCGGTTAATCTCTTAATGATATCATGAATTTGCATGAGCATCAATTGATTAATACCGGGCACCGCGTGCAGTCGTTTTCAATTTGTCCAGGACGCAATATGGAAAGGTAAATCTTCCGAAGTTTATTGAATTAGACCATAACTAAAAGCCTACTCTTTGTTTTAACTAGCCTTTTTATGGATGATGAAGGGTATTTTACCTAAGAGAAATAAATCATAGTTATTTCTTTTCAGTAAATGCTATACCATTAATAAGCAGGACGATAAACAAATTTCCATTAACATTCAGTGTTATTGAATTAATATATCATTTATAACTCATCTTCTTTTAAATGTCTCCCAAACCAGAATTCTTTCTCCAAAACGACTTGTCAACAATTGTTTATGAACTTTCATAACACCCAGATTTAAGATTAAAAATTCCATCATAGCTTTTCAATTTTAAATTGAATAGCTTCTAACTTAGTTAAAAGCAATTGAGTTTTATTGTTTTCCAAACTGCAACCTTAATATTCCCATTAATAAATCCGTTACTGATTAGAGATTTTATAATTTGATCAAATTATATTTCTTCTTTATTTGAAATCAATTTAATTTAATTCTGGAATCAAAAATTGTTTCTACATATGAATTACCATCTTAGTATTCATTTATATCCAACATACTTTATTATTGTCACATTACCACCCAAACGCACTTACGGTGCAAGGTTGATGTTTACTGTATTCCAATTTCAGATGTTTTGCATGATGAGTATCGTCGTAGTTTATAATAAGTAAATCGATTAATATTCCAACTTTGTTTAAATACCACTTACCTTATAGAAATATGATGATCCATAGTTTACCCAGAAAATTTAACCTTCATTTTTCTTCATTTTATATACTACTACAATACTATTTTGACAGCACCAACCTTTTAAATTATTATTCAGATCTTACTGCAATGATAGGTTCCATATTAACGGTGAACTTTATTTGGATGTTCAAATGATTTATCGCTTGCATATTTATTGTACAATTTCACCTTGACCTAAACCTTTAAGAAAATAATTCAGTATTTCAATACATATTGCCTTTAAAAGAAATTTATTTTGTTTTGCCAGCTGCACCAAACATTTAAAACATCCTTCGTGTTTAAGTGTTAATTCCAATTCGTGCTTCTTTTTGAAATCACAAAAGGTTCGGCTACAATTTAAAATCATCCTTTCACTATACGTACCTCTTAGATAATATATCATATTCACTTTTACTTTTGATATACACCAAGATTTAAAGGTTTAATAGGTCTTTGGTTTACCCGTTAACCATATTTAACAATTTGTGTTGCAACTGATCTCAACATACAGCTCGCTCAATTTATATAGACAATACTCCACATATTAAACGTTAAATACCTACTTTGATACAGAAATAGATGACAGCTCCAAAATTTATATGTTTTACCGAAAATTTACATTGATAACATTATATCTTTAATTTAAAATGATACCTACAGCAATTTCTACTTTTAGATTTACACCTTGATTTATATTTCAGCCAAAATACACCACCGTACAATAACTTGATTAAAATATATTTAATTTATGATTACCTTGCAATTTCATTTTAAAGCTTTATTGACCTTTTATACAAGAAAATGAACCACCGAAGTCAATAACGATTAAAACATTTAAAGATTACCTTGCAATTTTACTTTATTGACCAATAACAGATTCACAAATTACACCGATCAAAAGATTCCGATTTACACCAGATAGCGATACCACAACACATTTAAATCCCAAACACAGATACCGATACACAGAGAACATGATAAAATCCCAAAGATACAGATACACGATCCAGGATCACAGATACACTTACACAGAACACAGATACACAATACAAGACACAGATACACAGATACAGATACACAGATCAGATACACAGTACACAGATACACAGATACAAATACAAGATACACAGATACACAGATACAAATACAAGATACACAGATACACAGATACACAGATACAGATACACAGAACACAGATACACAGATACACAGATACACAGATACAAGATACACAAATACAATACACAGTACACAGATACACAGATACAGTACACATATCACAGAACAGACACAGATACACAGATACACAGATACAGCAAGGTTACAACACAGATACAACAGAAATAACAGATAAAATACAAGATACACAGATACACAGATACACAACAGCACACAGATCACAGATACACAGAACAAGTACAGATACACATACACAGACACAGATAACAGATACAGATACACAATACACAATACACAGTACACAGATACACAGATACAAGATACACAGAACACAAGATACAAACAATACACAGATACACAGATACACAGATAACAGATATCAGATACACAGATACACAGAAATACACAAATACACAGACACAGACACAGATACCAAGATACACAGATACAGATACAACAGATACACAGATAACACACAGATACAGATACAACACAGATACACAGAACACAATACACAGTACACAGACACAGAACACACAGAACAGATACACAGATACACAATACACATACACACAGAACAGATAACACAGAAACAGATACACAGATACACAATCACAGCACAGATACACAGATACAGATACACAGATACAAGATAAACACAGAAACAAGATACACAGATAACAGATACAAATCAGAACACAGAACAATACACAGATACAGATACACAGAACACAGATAAACAGTACACAGACACAGAAACAGATTCACAGACACTAATAGAACACAGATACACAGATCACAGATACACAGATACACAGATACACAGACACAGATTACAATTAAGATACACAGATAAAACAGATTACAGATACACAGATACAGATACAGACACGATACACAGATAACAGATCAGATACAATATACAACAGATACACAGATACACAGATACACAAACAGATACACAGAACAGATACACAGACACAGATACACAGTACACAGATACAGATACACAATACACAGAACACAGATACACAGAACACAGATACACAGATACAACAAAACAGATACAGATACACAGATACCAGATACACAGATACACAGATACACAGATACACAGAAACAAGATACACAGATGACACAGATACACAGATAACACAGATACACAGATAAACACAGATACACAGATACAAATACACAGATAACAGATACAGATACAAGATACACAGATACACAGATAACAGATACACAGAACACGTACACAGATACACAGAACAAGATACACAGATACACAGATACAAACAGATAACAGATACAAACAGATACACAGAAATACACAGATACACAATACACAGATACACAGATACAGACATACAGACAGTATACACAGACAGATACACAGACACAATACAAGAATCAGATACACAGATACACAGTTAACAATTACTGTACACTCGTTACTGTTAATTTATTGTTATTTACCTGTATTGACTACAATCTTGTACAGATTATTTATTGTTATCTTATATCTTTATTGGTACACAGATCTGTGACAGTTGTATCTGTTATTGTGTATCTGATCATCTGTGTACGTTATCTGATAAGAATCACAGACTGTGATTTTATTGTGTACATCTTTATCTTTTGTTTATTTGTATCGTTATCTTGTACGATACTGTACTGTATTGATCATGATCTTGTATTCATATCTGTGTATCTATCTGTGTATCTGTGATTATTGTTAATCTGTGATCTGTGTATCTGTGTATTTTTATCTGTACTGATCCAACCTGTGTATTTGTACACTGTTATCTGTGTACTGTGTATTTAGATCTGATTGTGTACTCAGTGTATCTGTTATCTGTATCTTACTGTACGATCTGTTTGTGTTACGATATTGATACACAAATACACAGATACACAGATACACGATACAGATACAGATACAAGACACAACACAGATACACAGATACACAGATACAAGACACACAGATACACAGATACAGATACACAGATACACAGATACACAGAACAGATACAACAAGATACACAGATACACAGAACACAGATACACAGATACACAGATACACAGACACAGATACACAGATACAAGATACACAGAACACAGAACACAGACAACACAGATACACAACACAGATACACAGATACACAGATACAGATACACAGATACACAGATACACAGAACACAAACAGAACACAGATACACAGCACAAATACAGATACACAGATACACAGATAACAATACACAGAACAACAGGTTACAACAGAATAACAAGATACACAGATACAGATACACAGATACACAGATACAACAAGATACACAGATACACAGATACACAGATACAAATACACAGATACAGATACAAGATAGATACACAGATACACAGATACACAAGATACACAGATACACAGATACAAACACAGATACACAATACACAGATATACACAGATACACAGATACACAGATACACAGAACACAGATACACAGAACAAGATAACAGATACACAGAACACAGATACAACAATACACTACACAGATACATCAATACACAGATAAACACAGATACACAGATAACAGATACACAGATAAACACAGATACACATACTCAAATACCACACAATACACAGATACAGATACTCAGATACACAGACAGTTCCTATTTCTGGAGATTTTATGGTCGACTAAAGGATTTCAAAGAGGTGATTTATTTATTACTAACCGTTAACAATTAGTTCAAGATTTAAATGAACTTTGCCCATTTTTAAACATGTTCAACAATATTTACATGCAGCTTGAAAGAAATTCAAAATCTTACAATTTGCGACGTCGTCCGTTGAAATTAAACGTTGGATTTGTTTGGAAAGAATTTTATTTCTGATGCGACTAAAAATTATAGTCAAAGTTAGCTCAAAATTTATTGAAGCAAAAGTTTGATGGTAGGTCAACTACGTACCGATTGGCCACTATTGATAATAAACCTAGGTGTTTTTCATGTTAAGGATTTAAAACCTCATTAGTTCTTATTTTTAGTATTCTTTTAATTATTTTTCGATGTTAATATTTTACATTCTGGTTTTCTTATTTATATTTTTAATTATTTTGATAATTTTCAAAATAATTTTATTTTGTGCTTATTTACATTATTTTATTTATATTGTTGTGGCTTTGCAAACCACTTATTTTTTTTACATTTGTTAGCATGATTTTTGCTACATTTGTTTACACGATGGTTGATATTTAGATCCATTGTGCGATTGAATCGACTTTGTTGGACATTAGTTCTCAGGCAGATTATCTTCCTTTATTGGATTTAAATTTGTTATTGTTACAATAGTAAAATTGAAGATAACTATTTTCAGTTTACCTCTGATCGTTAATTTGACGTGTAAAACTCATAACCATGGATAAGAAAACTAGTAATGCTTCTATACATTTTATTTTTGATTGATTTAGTTATTTTATTTTTGCTGATTTGTTTAGTGTTACTATTCTTGGACGGTGCTTGAGGACTGGTTCGCCTCGTGTCAACCTCAGTAGTTCACTTCCTGATTATGACGTTTTGGTAGTTTTAGGATTGTTGTGTTCGTAAGAGTGCATCAACTTTCTTTGCTATCTCACCAGATTTCGATTTATTTAAAACGTGCGTGTTAGTTAGGGTATGTTGAGTCTTGGACGATGACTGTGGAACAACATGAAACCTGAATCTCGTGAAGGTAGATCTCTTGTTCTCCACGACGTAGCATCCTGAGCTAATTCATGAAAATAGTCGTATTTGATTTACCGATTTTGACTCACTTATCGAACGTGACAGTGGTAGTTGTTATGTACCTAGGAGGCTTGGTTTGAGACCACTAGGTAATTGAAGCTCTCTGACCTCAAGTCTCGCGATTATTTATTGTTAGTCCGAAAGGATTTTCATTTTATATTCTCAGGAGTGGCGTTTAGCCTTGATTTTTATGAAGTTGCACGATGACCGTTTGGGTTTTCTGACTGTCCTTCAGGTCATGGTAGGTTACGGTTTCCGTTTTTTACCTTAGAATCAATTTTTACCGGATACTCATTTGTTTTTGATGGTGGTTTGCTTCACTAACCCACCAGTTAAAGTTTTTATTTATTTAAGGTTTGGGTCTGATTCTCGACTAGTGGGTTTAGCGCGTCATTAGCTTTTTGTTGCGAGGGTCTTTTGACCAACGTAACATTTTGTATTTTTCGTACATTTTCTTGTTATTTTTTACAACAAAGATAAATGGTGAGCATGCATTTAATTATACATTGTTTTTTTAATAAGAAAGAAAATAAACAGGTGAGAAACAAGCCGATTTCAGGTGTATAACAAGTCAATAAAGTAGAAATATTTAATCAAGATTGTACGAGACATATAATTAGTGGTGAAAGGTTAGTAATTCAATTTGTTAAAAATTTGTATTTAAATTACATTTGGGTTTATTCAATGTACAAATTACATAATTCTGTTATTATTATTATTGTTTATTGTTATTATATGGGTTTAAATTTTCTTAAATATTAACAAAATATTATTAGATTATAAATTTTATTGTTAGATAATTCAAAAAACTAATTTTTCAAAATGTACATTATTGAAAAAATATAAAAATCATCTTTTATATTATAAAAATTGAATGTAAACATTTTTTCAAAAAATAAAAAAAAAATTATTTTAAACAAATAAAATATTTAAATCATTAATTATTTTAAACATTAAAAAAGTAACAATTGGTAAATAAATTTAAAAAGAAAAATATGAAATATTAAAAATTTAATTTAAAATTAATAGATTTTGGTTTATACCATATTTCTAAATTTGAATTGAAAGGTTAATTTAAAATTTACATTTTAAATTTTAAATTGAAGAATAAAGTTGAATTTAAATAATTGGTTATTTTTTTCGAAAGGAATTATGAATTAATTTTACATAAATTTTTTTTTAATACTACAATTTTAAATTAAATGGTTTAATAGAATATCTTATTTTAAAATTAGAATTTTAATATTTTAAGTTTCAGTGATTTAAGCAACAATTTGTAAATTTCCAAACTTGTAAAACCGATTAAACTTTGTTAGTAAAAATATTTTAACGGAAAACAGTCAAACAGACCTACCTACCTTTCTCAAACATACTGTTTAAGAACATAAACTGTTTAAAAAGCTCAAAGATAAAGCAGTTTATTTACACAAAAAATGTACAATTCAATTTTGAAAATATCTACGGAAAAAATTGAAATTTCATTTAAATAAAATTTATGTAAGAGTCATTTGAAAAGGTTACTTGATATTGTAAATCATAAGTGAAATTGCTAAAATGATTAACAAATCAAATTAAACATGAGGAAAACTAATTCCAAGTTCAAAAAAATTGAACCAAAATCATTTAAGGCAGTTTATTTAAATGTTACACATAAAAATGAAATTTAAATTTTAGCAAAAAAAATTATTACAGAATATTAATTAATGTTAAAAAATTTAATAGAAATAGTAAATTTTAAAATAATTTAAACGTTTTTTTGATGTAATATAATTAAATATGAATTTAATTTTACCTAAATTCTTTCAATATGTAACAAAAAAAATAACAAAATATTTAACATAAGCAGTTTTATTAATTTAAAAAAAATGTTGAAGAAAATGTAATTTAATTAATTTGTGAAACGAAATTAAAGACTTATTGAATAAAAGTAACATTTTTAAATTTTAAACAAATTAGTGCAAATCATAATCTATGATAAAAGAAATAAAATTTAACTTTTGTAATGTATTGTGAAATAAAGTCTAAAAATAAAAATTTAAAGATTTCATTTTGAAAAAAAATTAACTTTGTTTTTTGGAATTTTAATTTAAATTATACAAGAATGATAAATTCAATTTCTGAAATGGTTAAAATTGTATCGTAATGTGTAATAAATAGAATTGCAATTAATGCATTAAATTTCAATATAATATTTTAACAATTTATGCATTAAACAGCTTGAAATTAAAATTTTATCTAGAATCAAATTTAAATTCAAGGGCATTTATCTGTTTGTTAAAGAAAGTTAATTTAAGTTGAAATATTTGATGATTTCAACATATTTTTTATTAAGTACAAGTTGTCATTTAACAAAGATAAAATTACAATTGATTTGGTTTTTTTCAATTTTAAATATAAAATAAATCTAAAAAATGGTAAAAAATTTTTAAAATTGAAATTTAAATTTCAGAAAAATTTTTTAAATTTTTTTTATAAAAAGTGGGGCTTTTACTTTTTCATTGAAAATTTTTTTAAAAAATTAAAAATAATTAATTTAAAAATTTCAAAACAAAAGGGAAAATTAACAAACTTGTACTTTAAATAAAAAATATAGATCTTTACCCATTTTCTTTATTATCAAATACCCAAAAAATTAAATTAATTTTTAAAAAAAAAGAAAAACTTTGGGCCTTTTTTTAAAATTATTTTGATTAAAACTCAAATTTACAATTTTCGATGGAGCGTGGATATTACTGCATCAAGAATTGTGGGATAATGAACGCAGTTATTTTGCTTGAAAAGCATTTTATGCAGGTGTGAATGCGAACATTCTATTTTTATCTTAGTCACCAATTCACATTACAATTTTGAAACGGGATTTGCAAATGTATAAATGCAATTATGTCATTTGTATTGCATAAATACATGGTGTAAAGTTTTCAGATTTACATGCTTTTGGGAACTGTTTTGACTTTTATTTAACGCAAGCTTTTTTTTTTCACTTTTAACTGTACTATGTTTTCACACTTTCTTTATATGCATGGTATTTTACAATAACCTTCTTAGTGTATTTTTAAGTTATCATTTCATATAATTATAAAATTATTTGAAATTAACATTTTGCATTCAACACTTACTCAAGGATTCAATTATTTCCTTAACTTATTATAAGTTTTGTTATGAATGAATAAGTTCAAAAGTAAATATGTAATTGAAAATTATTATTAATTTTATTAAATACGACTATTACGAATGCTAGGTAAACTTTTTATTTAGGTATTTAACAAAATTAATAATAATTTTCAATTTCCTTAACTTATTTGTTTTTACTTTTTAACCTTTAAATAAAACAGCTGTTAAATATTTTCACTCTCGTTTTCTGTTTCTTTCTTTATATATGTGATAGAGATATTTAATAAGAAATTAAACAATTACACATTTATTTATTATAATCCGTAAATGTATATGTAAAAAAAAAATAATTATAATTACACTTAAGTTCCCTACCCTACAAAAACTAAAACTAAACACTACTTTAAACAATAAAAAAACTACTTCTGTCGAACAATTTCCACATTTTTATTAGCTTCAGCTAACTCACTGGTTAAACGTTGCACTTTTGACACTTTCAGAGACTATGTATGTTCACAAAATGTCCTGCAACCACCTAACACTTGATTTTAAATTCATGCAAGTTTGTGGGATCCTGCGTTTGGAGGGTAGGGTCTTGAGTTTTGGGTGGTCGTGGTGGTGAACCCCTTGGTGTGATTAATTCCAAGTTTTTCCCTCCAACTGTTTTGATTTTTATTTAACGCAAGCTTTTTTTCACTTTTAACTGTACTATATTTTCACACTTTCTTTATATGCATATTTTACAATAAATCAATTTGTAACGCAACATGCACTTAAAATTTACAAAAAATGACTGCTTTACTTTGATGTAGAAATTTATACATGAGTACATGAGTAAGTCAGGCTTCCAGATGTTTTCAATTTTTTCCTTAACGTAGATCATTTCACTTTTCTAGCACAAATTGAACTATCGCTCACATTTTTTTTTAGCTGTAGTAAATTTTTTTTGGATAATGAGAACTTAAACTGCTTTCAGTCTGCTTCTGGGATACAGCTACCTGTTTTTGAGAAACGGGTACCGGTTTTAGGTCTGTTTTTGAGCTGTTTTCGGAAAACGGGTAGCTGTTTTGAGCTGTTTCTGCCTGTTGCTGGAAAAACAGGTATCTGTTTTTGAGCTGACTGCATCAAAGTTTATACTATTTACAATGTTCTGCCGAACAATTTACAAATTGTTGTTGGCTTCAGCCAACTCACTGCTTAAACGTTCCAAATTTTCGCTATACTAAAATTGAATTTATCTTAATTAATTAATAAAATAAGGATATTTCAATTAAGCCACATAAATTGAAACTTTTTATTAGTATAGGTACTGTTTATAAAACAGAAAAAAAACACTTGTAATTATGTCACAAAAAATTAACTGTCCTTAACAATGTTCCGTTTAATAGTATCGAATAAAACAATATCAAATTATTTTCTTGTAAATTCAACAACTGCTGATATCGCTAAACATAACCAACATTAATAAATTGCTAAAATGTCAAATTTTACTAACTCCTGTCAAGCCTGTCAATTATCGACATCACTGTTTAAGTTATCGAAAGATGGCGGTACCTTACAATTTTAACCAAAAATGTAAAAATAACGTTGTCTTGGACATGTATTTCATGAGAAACATATTTTATTATTTTATACTTCATATATTTTTGCTATGTTTCTGAAAGCTTACAATTTACTGACCATTTTACCACATTGTAGCGGTGTTTTTACAATAGTGTGTGTAAAAATGAAGTTACACTTGACGTTCACAAGATTGTAATGTCAATTTTACGTTTCAGGAGACCAAATATATATGTACCTATTGATGTATGATGAGTGTACAGTTAAATAAATGTTATGTAAGAATAAACATTTGTGTAAAATGAGTTGCATACACGCCTGGTGCTAATGTGCACGGTATAAGCATCCACACAAAGTGATGATATGTTTCATCACTCTATCTCTCTCTCAACAACTCCAATAATTTTTTCTAGTTTTTAAGAATTACAGTTATCTGTATTTGAGAAAAATGATCCAGTTCTTCTTTGAAATACTCATAAAAGCGTTGAGGTTAATACATGCGAATAAAATATGTATATAGATGTCAGTTAATAAATCTTTATTTATTAGGATTTTATTACAATTTTTTCATATAAATGATATACATGAGCCAAAGCGCAGTGACAAGTGTTTTGTGTATGAAAAAAACAGCATGAATTAAGTTTGGGTAAAGTAGGTTGTCCTTCAAACACCGTAATACGTTGTTTTAAAAATTTTTGAATAAAATCAGATTTCTCTCGTCCTTTAACGTAAACCTCATCTGTTGTTGATATAAAATCAGTAAGTATACGAGGGAATAGACGTGGAGAAGTATATCCATATTCTTACTTGATAAAGTGGTGGTTATGAATTAACCAGTTAGCTTGTTTTTGAAATTCACTATCCAAGGTGTGCCATGGAAATGGAGGCTTGAACACATAATGAGCAATTTGTTCTCCATTATATATCCCTAGTTCCTTAGGTGTAAATATATTTCTTGCTGTTTTGAATCCTTGCACGTCAATTATAACAATCATTACTTTTCTATATTTGTCTGGTTGTTTTCGTTAGCGCGTTGTATATGCGCTAATGCAATCGTGCAGTATTTCTACATGCTACATTTAAACAAATAGAACTGATTTTCTGGTTAGGTTTACACGCACTATTACAATAGTAACTACGTAAGCGATTTTGCTGTGGAAAAACAGTGCTTTCACATATATACTTTTTAGAAAAACATGATGTCGAAGCGAATGATATGTGATTATAAAATTTCAACTTATATAGAAGGGTAGACTCCACGAGGATACCCGAGCAATACCGAGCATGCACAAAGTCTGACAATACTCACAAATCCAGTTACATGTGTCATTGGTTAAGAATGCTTATTTTGCTATTCCTAAGAACCTTGAAGAGTCTAACATAAGAACTGTAATATGATACCTTCTCAATACCTTGTCAATAAAATTTAACCTTGAAAATTGGATTGTATGAATTGTAATATGATACCAATAAATTTTAACTTTGTAGATCTTAGTCAAAATACAAAAACTGTCCTATGTATTACTGCATCACGATTTTTTATGGTAGAGGGGAGAGTGTGCTTTGAGAATTACATCAATAAGCTAATCTGCATCTGATGATGAATAACTGCTACCATCAGGAGATGCTGTCCATTTTTGTATATCGCTCCAGGAGTGATATTGCTGTTTGCATTATAACGACTTTACTTGCTCGCAATTGTACTAGTACTAAACACTGTTGAGGAAATGATTCATCTGTAATTTACATATGGTGGGGTTGTAGTATAACCTTGGTCTACTTTTAGCATAGACAACAACCTTTCATTCTTTTTGTTTCCATAAACTGACTCTATTTCTATATTTCTAAGAAATGTAATATGATACACATGCAGGTCATTAATTACTCTTTGACCTTGAAAACCCTATACTTAGATTTCTAAGAATTGTAGTATGATGGCCTAGCAATTTCTATTTTTAGCCTTAAATTTTGATCTAAATGTGTCCTTGATTTGAGTACCTCTTACATGTTTAAACTTGTTAAATACCCACCTTGTCCTACTTTTAGTTTAGAAAACTATTTCACCTTCACACCATTTAGTCAACCTAAGTACCATTTGACCTTGATCTACCTTTCAGCGTACATACATAACAACATATCATTCTTCACATTTCCATGAACTGATTCTATTTTTAGATTTCTAAGAAACTTAATATGATACCCCTGCAGGTCCTTACCCTTTGACCTTGAAAACTCTATTTTTAGATTTCTAAGAATTGTAATATGATCATAATGATGATGATGATGATGATGATGATGACATTGCAATTTCTATTTTTAGCTTTAAATTTAGATTTTTTCGTTTGAATAGACTAAACTCGGAAAAATTTCTTAAAAAATATTTCTATCACCTACTAGAGGTAGCTGCCCCAATTTGATATATGTGTTAGATACGTTGAAAAGTCGACGATTTATTTTTGGCAAATTCTGGACCGTTTTCGAGAAAAATTGATTTTTTTGTTTGAAAACACTGAATTTAGAAATATCTGCTTAAGAAATATTTTTATCACCTACAAGGGGTGGCTTTTACATTGGGGTAGCTGCCCCAATTTGACATATGTGTTAGATACGTTGAAAAGTCGACAGGAGGAAATGGGGGGGGGGGGTTAATTTATTTTTGGCAAATTCTGGACCGTTATCGAGAAAAATTGATTTTTTTGTTTGAAAAGGCTGAACTTAGAAAAACCTTTGCCTACAAAAACTTTACTGAATCATGCACACGCAAAGAAAGCCTTTTATTATAAACTCAGAAATGTCATACGATACCCCTACAGGTCAATAAACTTTGACCTTGACCATTCTATTTTTAAGAACTTTGATATGTGGATGACATTGCAATTTCTATTTTTAGCTTCTGACCTTAACATACAAATTTCCCACCAAAACGTTTGACCGCAGAGTGACCTTGTAATATGATGAGGATGGTGACATTGCAATTTCTATTTTTAGCGAGCTTCTAAAATTTAAATTTCCCGCCAAAAGTTTGACCTTACATTACTCACATCAGAGGGCGAGTGACCTTGAACAGGACCAGAACCGGCCCCATATTACTACTTGTGTATCTGTGCATCTGTGTATCTGTGTATATGTGTATCTGTGTATCTGTGTATCTGTGTATCTGGGTATCTGTGTATCTGTACATCTGTGTATCTGTGTATCTGTGTATCTGTGTATCTGTGTATCTGTGTATCTGTGTATCTGTGTATCTGTGTAACTGTGTATCTGTGTATCTGTGTATCTGTGTATCTGAGTATCTGTGTATCTGTGTATCTGTGTATCTGTGTATCTGTGTATCTGTGTATCTGTGTATCTGTGTATCTGTGTATTCGTGTATGTGGGTATCTGTGTACCTGTGTATCTGTGTATCTGTGCATCTGTGTATCTGTGTATCTGTGTATCTGTGTATCTGTGTATCTGTGTATCTGTGTATCTGTGTATCTGTGTATCTGTGTATCTGTGTATCTGTGTATCTGTGTATCTGTGTATCTGTGTATCTGTGTATCTGTGTATCTGTGTATCTGTGTATCTGTGTATCTGTGTATCTGTGTATCTGTGTATCTGTGTATCTGTGTATCTGTGTATCTGTGTATCTGTGTATCTGTGTATCTGTGTATCTGTGTATCTGTGTATCTGTGTATCTGTGTATCTGTGTATCTGTGTATCTGTGTATCTGTGTATCTGTGTATCTGTGTATCTGTGTATCTGTGTATCTGTGTATCTGTGTATCTGTGTATCTGTGTATCTGTGTATCTGTGTATCTGTGTATCTGTGTATCTGTGTATCTGTGTATCTGCATATATGTTTACCTGTGCATCTGTGTATTTGTGTATTTGTGTATCAGTGTATCTGTGTATTTGTGTATCTGTGTATTTGTGTATTTGTGTATCAGTGTATCTGTGTATTTGTGTATCTGTGTATCTGTGTATCTGTGTATCTGTGTATCTGTGTATCTGTGTACCTTTGTATCTGTGTATCTGTGTAACAGTGCACCTGTGCATCTGTTTATCTGTGTATCTGTGTATCTGTGTATCTGTCTATCTGTATATCTGTGTATCTGTGTATCTGTGTATCTGTGTATTCGTGTATGTGGGTATCTGTGTATCTGTGTATCTGTGTATCTGTGCATCTGTGTATCTGTGTATCTGTGTATCTGTGTATCTGTGTATCTGTGTATCTGTGTATCTGTGTATCTGTGTATCTGTGTAGCTGTGTATCTGTGTATCTGTGTATCTGTGTATCTGTGTATCTGTGAATCTGTGTATCTGTGTATCTGTGTATCTGTGTATCTGTGTATCTGTGTATCTGTGTATCTGTGTATCTGTGTATCTGTGTATCTGTGTATCTGTGTATCTGTCTATCTGTGTATCTGTGTATCTGTGTATCTGCGTATCTGTGTGTAACGCTAACGTTCGCGTGTCAAATGTACCGGTATCGGAATTGGAGGTTTACTGTTAAGTGTATTACTACTAATGAATAATTCTCACTTTGCCCTTTTAGCTCAGTCGGAATTTTGGACTTGCAAAATTAAGATCGGGGTTCGTTATTCAGGCTCTCAACACGTTGAACAAATAGATTACGAAGGTTCATATATATATATATATATATATATACAGAATAATTCTCACTTTGCCCTTTTAGCTCAGTCGGAATTTTGGACTTGCAAAATTAGGATCGGGGTTCGTTATTCAGGCTCTCAACACGTTGAACAAATAGATTACGAAGGTTCATATATATATATATATATATATATATATATATATATATATATATATATATATATTATATATATATATATATATATATATATATATATATATATATATATATATATATATATATATATATATATCTTTATTTCCTATTTATATTACACGTCTAAAATATGGTTATTTAAATTATTTACCTAAGATATAGATACATGTAAATGTACGGATCTGGTTTTCTCCCTGCAAGATCGTTAGGTAGACATCCTTCGTCCTGGTGGGTCCCGGAGCTAATGGTTAGGTGGTCATCTGGAGTTTCTGTAATGTAACATTAATAGAAGGGTTGGGGTTTTGTCTTTTAGTTTACGTCCTTTGACTGTTTCAATTTATACTGGTTAATTGCCGAAATAAGTAAATAATATTACCGAATGCGTCCCTGTATAAAATACAGAAGCCGGTAGCAAGATAACGCTGTATAAACACGTGCGCGATAAGACACTGAGTTCAATACTCTGCCTTTAAAGAAATAATCGATATTTTAAAGCGGTCGGTTATAAGTGTATAAAAGTAATCCAATTTTATACCTGCTTTTCTTATGAAACTAAACTCCTTCAGGTTTACATTCAATTTTTGCCCTTTTTAAATAAATGAAAGCTTTTCGTTTATTTAGGTAGCTGGTGTACGGTAGCGGCGTATTATTTGTTTCCTTTTACGATATTAATTATTTTAGTGTACCGGTTTTTATTTAAATAAAATAAAAGCTTTTTGGTTATGTTGGCCGATTTTAAAATATAAAACCTTCGTTTTCTATTTTAAAGTGAATTTTTCGCGTCTAACAATAATGATTTGAATTATTTAACACGAGATATTATCTGATAGTTTCTGGCTTACAGGTAACAATCTTATTACTTGCCAACGGTGCAACTTACGTTTTTTCCTTGGTGGTGGTGGTGGTTTCTTTTATTTTACAGGCGATAATTTAATACTGACCGACACGTCTAGTTTTTACGGTTATGTTTTCTAGACTTCAGGAATTAGCGGTGTTTACTAGGTGTTCGGCTTACTCTTCCGACGAGGGTTTAATTACAGGTATTTTGCGGTTGCTGGTACGTTTGCCGAGGTGTGGTTTTTGCGTTGTAGTGTTCGTGTAAATTTGGATAGGTGGATCTCCTTTGTTAGTAATCTGCGCAATTACCCGCTAACTACGTAAAAGATCTCCGTCGGTCAAATGGAATGTCGGGCAACTACCCTTCAAACTCCACAGTGTAGGTGTGTGTGTGGGTCTCCTTTGTTAGTAATCTGGGCAACTACCGGTTAAACTACGTGAAAGGATCTCCTTCGGTCAAATGGAATGTCGGGCAACTACCCTTCAAACTCCACAGTGTAGGTGTGTGTCTAGTAATAAAAGAGTATGTCGGGCGTACAACCCTCCATATCCCTATCACCAGGTATCTCAACTTACGTACTTTCAACGTTAGATCTCTGCAACTCTAACCTTTTGACTTCGGTGATGCTATCAAGTCACGGAGTCGCGATTTTACTCAGACGGCGGTTACAGGCGGACGGTTTACAACAGGTAGCAGTCGGCGCGAACGCGACGATATTAATCGATCTTAATTAATATTAAACTATATTCAACGATATTAAAACAATCTTAATTAATTATTTAATTCATTTTCAGCAGCGCGTGCCGCGTTTTTATAAAGAATTCGCGAGGGTGGTTACGAAACTCTGGTGGTGAGATTCCGTAAACCCGTATTGGTGGAAGATGCTCTGACGTATACAAACTTTTAAACGTTTTTGGGATTTACGTCTGGAGGGAAGATGCATGATTAATTATTGTGCAATTTTATGCAACGTTATGAAATATGTTTAACTTTTAATAGAACTTCTACGAATTTTTATAATTGCTTGCACCTGTGCATTTAGCGAGTCACCTTATCTTAATAAATTCCGTGAATATTATCAGTACTGGTATTTTACTTATCAAATAATTAATCATGACAGGAAAATTTTGAATAAAGGACGGCGTCTTGCTAATAAACTTTAGGAACTAATTAAAAATAATAAAAATTTGGGATATCTGACGGCGTCCCTTTACATACCCTCCTTTCGTCGGGGTTTTCGACGTCCGTCCTCTTCACCTTGACTCTGGTGCCGGTGGGGGTGAAGATTCCGATGCGGCGGCGATTTCGGCGTTTTCGTGCTGATTGTCCTCTCGGCGTCGGCTGATGTGCGGGCGGTGGCATTTGTCGGGTGTCATCGACTTCCTGCAGTTGGATGTCTGCTAATTTTCGGGTAATTTCACTCGTTTGTCGGAGGTGTTCCGGTGTACCTGAACTGTGCGTGGTCTGCCGTTGGTGTGGAGGCGGGGCGGCGAGGGTTCCCAACTGACGTCCATGGGCGTCGGTTTACGAGGGCTGGACGGTGAGGGAGTTCTCGGCGTTGGCGTGGGCGGTCGCATTTTTGTACTTATATCCGTCCTGTTATATTCTCTATTTATATGTTCATTTAAGCGCGGGTAATCGATGACCGTTAATTTTTCTTTGTTTTCATTGGCTACGCGCGTCGCCTGGTTAGTGACGTCAGCTGCTGTCTTCAAATCCTTAACGTGTGTTTCTCCCGCGGATTTTTGCGTGCTGGGTTCTCGGAGTTCTACTATCACGGGTGATTTTATTTTGTGGATCAGGTATGGTCCGTCGTACTTTTCCGCTAATTTTGCAGCAAACCCTTTAGCTTTACTTGACAGATGGTGTGTTTTCTTATATACTAGATCTCCTACGCGGGGGCGGTAGGCTCTATGACGAAGATTATAATGTTTGCGTTGAATTTCGAAACTTTTTGTTAATTGATCCCTGGCTAATTCTTGTAAATCTTTCAAGTATCTCATGTGCTTCTCTTGCTCCTTGGCGGTTACTGCGGTACCTTTTTGCGGTAGCTCTTGTCGCGTGACCCATGCTCCCGGGGGATCAAGTTCTCTACCCAAATTTAATAGGGCTGGGGAAAATCCTGTTGAATTGTGTTGTACCGTGTTAATTGCAAACGATATTTCAGGCAGGCGGGCATCCCATTCCTTTTGATTGTCCTTTGTAAATTGCGCGACCATCGTTCCTAATTCTTCTTCTATAAATTCATTGAGCACGGGAAGCTGGTCCTTTTCTAGTCCTTGGATTCCGCTCAAGCCTCCTTGGACGGAGCTTTGTAATGGGATACGTATTCCTGAAATTTCTAATTGCTTCTGGTGTACATGGATAGCGGCCTGGAGATGTTCAAGTACGTCTAATCCGATCACGATGTCGGTGGACAGATGCGGTATGTAATAACCTGATAGCTGGAGCGTTTGTTTCTCTATGTCGGCGGGGAAAATGTACAAGCCGCGGGTTTCTTCCAGTGAACTGTCAGCTAGGCGTACAGTTGCGGTATTTAGCGTGCTCGGATATACTTGGTTAGTGATCAACAAGTTCTTTACTTTCTCTCCTATATACGTTCTCAATGCTCCGGTGTCGATTAATGCATTAACGGGTGTATTAAAGATTACAATCTTGAGAAAGGGTCTGTCGTCAGAGGGACGGTGTGACCATTCATCTGGTTTTCTCTGGTTAAATTGCGCCATAGTTTGTAGCCAAGCGTGCCATTCGGTCGAAGACACTCTCTTTCCAGATCTGGAGGCCGGGGTGATTAAAGTTTCCTGGTTGGTCTTTACCGGCGTGCAAAGTTTTCCCACTTGGGACAGGGGCAATCACGGGATAACACATCTGTCTTTCCGCATCTAGAGCAAAATGCCTTGAAGGGACCTCTACAGTGAACCTTCAGGTGTCCTGGTTTTCCACATCGCCAACAGACGTCTTGTCTATTGTACGGGGTCGTCTCTGGTGCTGGTCTTCTTACGGTGACAACGGTAGTTTCAGGGGACCGGGATGGTGGTCTATCGGTTGCAGAAGTTACGCCGCTGAAATGTACCTTCGGTCGGTGATAGCTGGGAGACGGAGAATGCGTTTGTGGTGGTAGCATTTCAAATTGCGTAGCTAGTTCCAGGAGTCCGGTCAGGTCAGTAAAATCGTGCTGTCTTATATAATATTTGTAATCTACCTTCAGATTATCGTAGATTCGCTGTAGTTGAGCTTCCGGGGACATATTTCCGTGATGTCGTGTTAGTGTCAGGATGGCTGTAACATATTCAGAAGCTTTCTCTCGTGGTCTTTGCAGTCTGTTCCTTATTTCCTCTTCCAATTTGAATTGATGACGCGGCGGTAAAAATTGTAATCTAAAACTTTTAAGAAAATCTTGCGAGGATCTTTGATTATTTCGGTACCACAATGAGGTTGGTTCTTTTAGTAGCTCCGGAAGTGCGAGTAAAAGATCGTTGTCTGTGATGGTGTAACATGCTTGTAATTCTTCGATTATTTCAAGGAACGAAATCGGGTCACTTATCCCATCATATTTTAACCCCATTTGCGTATACGGTCGCAAACGTCTGCGCGTCTAGTTTATAGGTGGCCGGTAATATTTTCTGTCAGTGGTGACGGTATTTGATCCATCCTACCTTCGTGTCCGTTTCTTCTGTATTCTTCGGTATACTCATTCTGAAATTATAAAATTATAAAAAATATATATAAAATTAATTTAGTGTTGCCCGGCTTCTAGTGTTCCTCGGTTTTTCTGTAACAGAATTTATCTATTGTTCAATGTGTTTTTTCGGAGCCGCACGTTCGGGTGCCAAATGTACCGACCTCTCTGTCTCTCGTTTACTAAATGTACGGAACTGCGTTGTGTTTACTATTAATGAATAATTCTCACTTTGCCCTTTTAGCTCAGTCGGAATTTTGGACTTGCAAAATTAGGATCGGGGTTCGTTATTCAGGCTCTCAATACGTTGAACAATACAGTTATATATATATATATATATATATATATATATATATATATATATATATATATATATATATATATATATATATATATATATATATATATATATATATATATATATATATATATATATATATATCTTTATTTCCTATTTATATTACACGTCTAAAATATGGTTATTTAAATTATTTATCTAAGATATAGATACATGTAAATGTACGGATCTGGTTTTCTCCCTGCAAGATCGTTAGGTAGACATCCTTCGTCCTGGTGGGTCCCGGAACTAATGGTTAGGTGGTCATCTGGAGTTTCTGTAATGTAACATTAATAGAAGGGTTGGGGTGTTGTCTTTTAGTTTACGTCCTTTGACTGTTTCAATTTATACTGGTTAATTGCCGAAATAAGTAAATAATTTTACCGAATGCGTCCCTGTATAAAATACAGAAGCCGGTAGCAAGATAACGCTGTATAAACACGTGCGCGATAAGACACTGAGTTCAATACTCTGCCTTTAAAGAAATAATCGATATTTTAAAGCGGTCGGTTATAAGTGTATAAAAGTAATCCAATTTTATACCTGCTTTTCTTATGAAAATAAACTCCTTCACGTTTATATTAAATTTTTTCCCTTTTTAAATAAATGAAAGCTTTTCGTTTATTTAGGTAGCTGGTGTATGGTAGCGGCGTATTATTTGTTTCCTTTTACGATATTAATTATTTTAGTGTACCGGTTTTTATTTAAATAAAATAAAAGCTTTTTGGTTATGTTGGCCGATTTTAAAATATAAAACCTTCGTTTTCTATTTTAAAGTGAATTTTTCGCGTCTAACAATAATGATTTGAATTATTTAACACGAGATAGTGTCTGATGTCGAGGTGTGGTTTTTGTGTTGTAGTGTTCGTGTAAATTTGGATAGGTGGACCTCCTTTGTTAGTAATCTGGGCAACTACCCGCTAACTACGTAAAAGATCTCCGTCGGTCAAATGGAATGTCGGGCAACTACCCTTCAAACTCCACATGGTAGGTGTGTGTCTAGTAATAAAAGAGTATGTCGGGCGTACAACCCTGCATATCCCTATCACCAGGTATCTCAACTTACGTACTTTCAACGTTAGATCTCTGCAACTCTAACCATTTGACTTCGGTGATGCTATCAAGTCGCGGAGTCGCGATTTTACTCGGACGGCGGTTACAGGCGGACGGTTTACAACAGGTAGCAGTCGGCGCGAACGCGACTATATTAATCGATCTTAATTAATATTAAACTATATTCAACGATATTAAAACAATCTTAATTAATTAATTAATTCCTTTTCAGCAGCGCGTGCCGCGTTTTTATAAAGAATTCGCGAGGGTGGTTACGAAACTCTGGTGGTGAGATTCCGTAAACCCGTATTGGTGGAAGATGCTCTGACGTATACAAACTTTTAAACGTTTTTGGGATTTACGTCTGGAGGGAGGATGCATGATTAATTATTGTGCAATTTTATGCAACGTTATGAAATATGTTTAACTTTTACTAGAAATTCTACGAATTTTTATAATTCGTCTTGCTAATAAACTTTAGGAACTAATTAAAAATAATAAAAATTTGGGATATCTGACGGCGTCCCTTTACATGTGTATCTGTGTATTTGTGTATCTGTGTATCTGTGTATCTGTGTATCTGTGTATCTGTGTATCTGTGTATCTGTGTATCTGTGTATCTGTGTATCTCTGTATCTGTGTATCTGTGTATCTGTGTATCTGTGTATCTGTGTATCTGTGTATCTGTGTATCTGTGTATCTGGGTATCTGTGTATCTGTGTATCAGTGTATCTGTGTATATGTGTATCTGTGTACCTGTGTATCTGTGTATCTGTGTATCTGTGTATCTGTGTATCTGTGTATCTGTGTATCTGTGTATCTGTGTATCTATGTATCCGTGTATCCGTGTATCCGTGTATCTGTGTATCTGTGTATCTGTGTATCCGTGTATCTGTATATCTGTGTATCTGTGTATCTGTGTATCTGTGTATCTGTGTATCTGTGTATCTGTGTATCTGTGTATCTGTGTATCTGTGTATCTGTGTATCTGTGTATCTGTGTATCTGTGTATCTGTGTATCTGTGTATCTGTGTATCTGTGTATCTGTGTATCTGTGTATCTGTGTATCTGTGTATCTGTGTATCTGTGTATCTGTGTATCTGTGTATCTGTGTATCTGTGTATCTGTGTATCTGTGTATCTGTGTATCTGTGTATCTGTGTATCTGTGTATCTGTGTATCTGTGTATCTGTGTATCTGTGTATCTGTGTATCTGTGTACCTGTGTATCTGTGTATCCGTGTATCCGTGTATCCGTGTATCCGTGTATCCGTGTATACGTGTATCCGTGTATCCGTGTATCCGTGTATCCGTGTATCCGTGTATCCGTGTATCTGTGTATCTGTGTATCTGTGTATCTGTGTATCTGTGTATCTGTGTATCTGTGTATCTGTGTATCTGTGTATCTGTGTATCTATGTATCTGTGTATCTGTGTATCTGTGTATCTGTGTATCTGTGTATCTGTGTATCTGTGTATTTGTGTATCTGTGTATCTGTGTATCTGTGTATCTGTGTATCTGTGTATCTGTGTATCTGTGTATCTGTCTATCTGTGTATCTGTGTATCTGTGTATTTGTGTATCTGTGTATCTGTGTATCTGTGTATCTGTGTATCTATGTATCTGTGTATCTGTGTATCTGTGTATCTATGTATCCGTGTATCTGTGTATCTGTGTGTCCCTGTATTCGTGTAATCGTATATCTGTGTATCCGTATATCCGTGTATCCGTGTATCCATGAATCCGTGTATCCGTGAATCCGTGTATTCGTGTATCCGTGTATCCGTGTATGCGTGTATCCGTGTATCCGTGTATCCGTGTATCCGTGTCTCCGTGTATCCGTGAATCCGTGTATCCGTGTATCCGTGTATCAGTGTATCCGTGTATCCGTGTATCCGTGTATCCGTGTATCCGTGTATCCGTGTATCCGTGTATCCGTGTATCCGTGTATCCGTGTATCCGTGTATCCGTGTATCCGTGTATCCGTGTATCCGTGTATCCGTGTATCCGTGTATCCGTGTATCCGTGTATCCGTGTATCTGTGTATCTGTGTATCTGTGTATCGGTGTATCTGTGTATCTGTGTATCTGTGTATTTGTGTATCTGTGTATCTGTGTATCTGTGTATCTGTGTATTTGTGTATCTGTGTATCTGTGTATCTGTGTATCCGTGTATCTGTGTATCTGTGTATCTGTGTATCTATGTATCCATGTAGCCGTGTATCCGTGTACCGGTGTGTTCCTGTATTCGTGTATCTGTGTATGCGTGTATCCGTATATCCGTGTATCCGTGTATCCGTGAATCCGTGTATCCGTGAATCCGTGTATCCGTGTATCCGTGTATCAGTGTATCCGTGTATCCGTGTATGCGTGTATCCGTGTATCCGTGTATCCGTGTATCCGTGTATACGTGTATCCGTGTATCCGTGTATCCGTGTATCCGTGTATCCGTGTATCCGTGTAACCGTGTATCCGTGTATTCGTATATCCGTGTATCCGTGTATCCGTGTATCCGTGTATCCGCGTATCCGTGTATCCGTATATCCGTGTATCCGTGTATCCGTGTATCCGTGTATCCGTGTATCCTTGTTTCCGTGTATACGTGTACCCGTGTATCCGTGTATCCGCGTATACGTGTATTCGTATATCCGTGTATCCGTGTATCCGTGTATCCGTGTATCCGTGTATCCGTGTATCCGTGTATCCGTGTATCCGTGTATCCGTGTATCCGTGTATCCGTGTATCCTTGTTTCCGTGTATACGTGTACCCGTGTATCCGTGTATCCGCGTATACGTGTATCCGTGTATGCGTGTATCCGTGTATCCGTGTATCCGTGTATCCGTGTATCCGTGCATCCGTATATTCGTGTATCGGTGTATCCGTGTTTCCGTGTATCCGTGTAACCGTGTATCCGTGTATCCGTGTATACGTGTATCCGTGTATCCTTGGTTCCGTGTATACGTGTACCCGTGTATCCGTGTATCCGCGTATACGTGTATCCGTGTATCCATGTATCCGTGCATCCGTGTATTCGTGTATCCGTATGTCCGTGTATCCTTGCATCGGTGTATCCGTGTTTCCGTGTATCCTTGTATCCGTGTATCCGTGTATCCGTGTGTCCATTTATCCGTGTATCCGTGTAACCGCGTATCCGTGTAATTGTGTATCCGTGTGTCCGTGTATGGGTGTATCCGTGTATCCGTGAAATTATGTATATATTAATTTTTACGCATCTCTAAAATCTATGATCCTATGTAATTTGTTAGCAATTGGCCTTTATCTTTCCATTTTGAAAATTATTTGTCATATAGATATATGAAATCTGAAAACAAAATGAAAGCCTGCTATACTAGTTAGGAACCACGGACCATAATTTTAATTTAGTAAATATTAGCTATATTTATTAACAGGTGCCACTTTCACTATGAGACGGATGAATACAGGTTTTATCTAAATAATCATCTCCCTATTTCCTCTTGATCTTCTTAGTAATTGAAAATCGACGTCACGTACTTTCTTTCCATTAACAACGTATGCTTTTTATGTCCCCCCTCTCTCAACAGAGATATGGTTTTGGTCTGCAAGGCATATTTTATTGATGTAAGGTGAGTTTTTCAGCACCGTTCTTATTCTATACCCATGAGTAAATTTTGCAGTGGAAGTGCAACACGGGGGGAGCAGTGTGGCTTGCAGAAAAATGGTAGCCTTGGCTAGTTTGTCAGGACATTTTTTTATATGCAAATATAGACTCTTAGGGAATATCTTTGATGATGATGAAGTATAGTTAACATTGCTTTTGCTGCAGATGTCTGAAATCGGTACTTCTTTGCTATAGATCAATTTGAATGTTTTCTGAAATTATGGGGCGCCTATGGGCTCGCAGCTCATTTTTCATACGACTCACATTTTCATTTGTTGCTGTATATTTCAACGAAGATGGTATGACGTGCCAATTCTTGGCTATTGTTACCTTTGTGTTTTAAACGTTACCTTAATTAAATTTCGAAATTTTCATTACTTATTATTGATAAATATATTTACATTACGTTAGTATCTTTAAGCATTTCTCTTTCTTTCAGTAATTAAATTTTGTTATATCTCAATATTTTCTCATTAGTCTTCATAATTACGAACGTCGCTGTGTATAGTTTAGACATCAATTTTTGTTGTTTTATGCGCAACGTGAATTGAACACACTTACGTATTTCCGTTTCTTGTGTCGTCTAGTTCACTACTTTATCTTTTTTAAGTTTTGCTTTCCTTTTATTAGGGAACAAAGATGGGTGCAAGAGTACACCTCTACATTAAGGAAACCGCTCGGCTTAAGAGGAAGCGGAAAGTTTAAGAATTGTTTTATTGTAAAGGCGTGCTGCATCACGTCACGAAAAGATTCATAAAACGGCATGCATGACCAGGATGATAAGCAATTTTTGTCTTAATTAATTAAAAGTGGGGATACATTTATATCATTACCGCCTGTTGTTCGTTTGCCTGCGTTTGTAGTTTTTCCGTTATTGGTATGTGGAGGACATGAAAATTACCTTTCCATATAGTCTACAGTCTGTTTATTTGTTCGTTGAAGACAAATAAAAACTATCGTTCCTTTCCTTACGTTTATATTTTGGAAATTTACCTTACCTATATGGTCTACAGTTCGTAAATGGAAAAATTGTATGTGTATCTTATGAATGGTAAATGAATGTCTCCTATTACAGTGCATTTTAAGAAGTTATATTTATTTTGAGTGCATGTAAGTAATACGTATCCTTTTGTGCAAAGTAAACAAACCAGTTAGTGTTATTTTGATACGGTTATAAAGGAACAGATGATTTCTGTTTCTAAAATAAAAACATTTGAGTTCATAACCTACATTAACCGTAATATTTGTTGACATAGGTCAATACACGTTTTATTATTGAATACAGTGTTAATCATATTGTATCTTGAATTTTAAGTAAACATAGATTATAAGCTTGTACAGTGTTTAATTTAGTAATTTTAAAATCGTAAAGTTTTACGAGAAATATCGTTATAGTTATTTTATGCTGATATTAATCAGACATTTTGCTTTATTAAATATACATATAAATACAGTTGTTTAGTGTTTATTCAGATTACCTATGTTAATAAGGTACAACTTTCTCAATTTTTATTTTTTAATTAGTAAACCTGTAAATTGAGTAACGTCCAATAAAACAAGTATGTTACCGGTTATATCTACGGATATCTCTCTGCCTCTTTCACGACCTGAATTCTCAATTACCGTAAGTTTCATAAGCTTGTACCTCACTGAGCTAGACCGTGATGCAATTTACCCTTCGTAATATAACAATCATCACCTAATTTTTTATTTGTTATAATGAATATAATGTTCTAAAAGTTAGACTAAAACACAATCCTAACATATTAGATAAGAATCTTCTTGATAATTTCACTATCAACTTAGAAAATATAATTCATTCTAACGATAGCACTTACTGTGTACTGAAAAGTTAAACAAAATCATCCCGTCTGGCCAATTCAACCACATTCATACTACCATTCACAAAGTAAAAAAGAAAATTAAAGATCGTAACCTATTAACTGCCAAAGCTGACAAATGTACACTATTGTTTATTATGAATAAAGTAGATTATACCGATAAAATTGGAAATTTCTTACTGTCACAACTTAACATGCATTCTTTTAAAGTTTGACAAATGAACCCTACTATACCCAGGTTTCATGCTCCCCCTAAGATTCATGAAACTGGCGTTCCCATACGTCCTATCGTCTCCATAATACTTCCGTTTCAAAGATTTCTGAATGGCCTAAATCTGCCCCCAATTTTGAATTCCCTTACTCTATTACCAACTCACCCAGTCTGGCCCACGAGCATATCAAATACTTACTCGTTCAAATTAGTATCCTGTAACATAGTGAATTTATTTCACATATCACTCGTTCTTCCACATTAATGTCCTTCAACATACTGAATTTATTTCCCAGCCTCCCATTTGATGACGGCCTAAATGTTATCAAAGCTATTTGGATGTTCTAAATAGATATAAATTCTCAATTCCTTATAGATTGTTTGAATACTTGTTATAGTCAAAACTTCTTCTCCTTGAACAATAAGTTCTTTCAACAAGTTACTGGTATTCCTGTGGGATGTAACCTACCTCCCCTACATGGGGAAATAATTTGTTTCAAATTTGGAAACCAACTTATTACACAATAATCCCGTCTTTCAAATTCACTTCAGCTATTATCGAAGATATGATACACATGATATACATTTTTGTAGTTTTTGAAGGTAATGACGATGAACTTATGGTAAGAATCTTAATTCCCTAGATCTAAGGATCGCCAGATATGACCAATTCCTAGATATTAGTATCTACGGAAAACCAACTATCACTGATAGTATAATACCTTTTTTTTCTTTTCACCCTATGAACCATAAATTAGCTGCATTCAGAACTATGTTTAATGGATTATACAACTTACCTCTCAATCGTTTAAACTCTAACTCAGAAATTAATGCTATATTCACTATAGCCAAGAATAATAGTTACCCAATCGGATAAATTAAAAAACCCCAACTCAAGATTCTCAACAAACATGAATTAAATGATACTTTATTTTAACTTCATTGAATTCGTTTCACCCTACCATATAACGCTATTCATTACCATAGTAGGCTCTGGCGCTTCTTTCCAAATTCAATACATACATACATTTTGAATATTGGTACGACGATCATTCAAAATAAAGATAGTATCGATCATACGGAACGCTCTGGTATTTACAAACTTAAATGTGGTTCATGCCCAGCATATTACGTCGGAGAAATGGGCACGAAATTTAGAATCTCCTTTTTTAAAAATTTAAATGCATTGAACACAACTTGAACTCCAAATCGTCATTCATCCAAAATATTTTGGCCATCTATTTAACCCTAGCGACAACTTTGAAATACGAAATGTGCGCATCAAAGGCACTAAATTAAACTTAATGGAAATGAAATAAATTTATTCCAACCACAAAGAAGACCCTTATGATTACCTCATAAAAATCTACTGCACTGCTCAATTTACGTCTTAAGGCCCTTCTAGATATCTTGGCGTATAAATTGATCGTAGCGCTCCCTAGTGTAACGGAGTGAAAATTGTTCACAGTTTTACCTGAATACTTATCTGCCACAGGCAAGATGATGGATTAAATCAATATTCAGAATAATTTATGCATATCCCTTTATTATTTTTTTACTAATTTACAGACGACATGAACACTAAAGTAACTTGCAATAAAATTGAATTTTTTTAATTTTTTATTATATAGGTACCTCAACTCCATCCTTTTCTTACACGTAATCAACATAAGTGTTATTTAAATAAATTGTATAACAATAAATTCCTATTATTTTCTATTGGTCCATTACAAAATGTTAAATTTAAAGAGATATAGGTAATATAATTAGGTGTAGAAAATAGCTAAATAACTTTCCCTTTAATTAACCCTAAGTATATCGCGTAATTACGTATTGATTACTGTTATTCCTCAAATATTCTAATAAAATGTAGACAATTACGGGATTGCTATCAGTGTACTAGCATTTTGCAAACTATACTCATCGATCATACACCAGTTGTGAATTTGGGATTGTGTCTAACACTGCCTAAAGCAAGAAAAAATGTGAGTGTTCCAAGAAGAAGTAGGATTGTGATATTAAAAAGGGCGAGAGAAGCGTTAGTACCTATATACAATCTTATTTTATTGGAATATTCCCTTTGTTATAATTTATTAAAATGTCCTGTAATTATCATAAATAAAAAAAAATATGTACGATTCACTATTAGCAAATCCATGTAAGTAGCCCGAAATTCTTTTTTGTTAGTTTTCAAATGACAGAAACTGTAAAAAAATTATAAGGTATATTTTTTTTATGGATAAATTCCTTTTATAGGAAATTGGGTAAGATTTCAACAGAAGCAAACTTCTCATTCGGAAGACGAACCTTGTAGCATCAGCTTCCATCATAATGATGACGAAGACTTTTTGGTGTCCGAAACTGATAATTGTCTAGGAATGGTGACAGAAGCAAATACTGAACCCGAAGACCAATTTGGTGTTTCTTTTGATGAAGACAGTTCAAATGCTTCATCATTGTTGGAAAACGATACAGACTCAGATACCGCTCATAAAAACAATTTATCAGGCCGCAGGTTCATAGATATAAAATATTTCTTAAATGTGTTGAAATCACTAAAACACGTTGGTTTTGGTATAGATGTCATATCAAAGAAAACAGAAAGATTAGAAAGTACGCTTACATTTAAATGTAATATGTGCGGAAAGACAGATATGGCAAGGACTGGTGGCACTTATGCTACTTTTGGTTCAACAAACCGTGCTGCCGTTATTGGTGATGTATCAATTGGGATTGGATATACCTAATTAACTGAGCTTGTTACAGCAATGGATATACCACATATACAAAACAAATATTGCTGTTTCTGTGCCAGAGGACGAGATGTAGATGATCATGAATGTTTCCGGAACTGGACTAAGACTTCCACTCTAATGGAATCTGGTATTATTTGCGAAGGATTTGCAGAATCAATTTCACGGTATAACCTAATTTATGGCCAATTGATTGGTGACGGAGACAGTAGTGTATACAAACATTTAACACAAACTTCCCCGTACGGCCCATCATTTTATATAAGAAAAATAGAATGTCGAAATCATTTGCTTTGCAATTACATCAATAAACTCAGCGATCTTAGTAAAGATCGTCGATATCTAAAAATGTGAAGAGCGTTAGAGTACAGCAAAGTTGAAAATGGACCTATCGACACCAAAATTGAAAATTTGAAGAAAGGTATTTTAAATTGCCCTTTGCATATTTTGGGCAGACACGATCAAGGTCAAGTATATTTTTGTAATGGCACTAAGAAGAACGAGGTAATAATAATATTTTTGAATAATATTAGTTTGTTATTAAACTATTTTTTTTTAATTTAGGAGAATTTGGTAGATGTATATTTAGAATGCGGCATGTTGTCAGTAATAAACATTATTGTAGAACGACTAGCAGACCAAGCATCTAGTTATGTCTGAATATATGGATTTTGTTAAAAATATTATCAGTTATAAAAATATACCAATTTAATCACTACTGGGACAAAAATTCAATAAAAAATTATAGAAATTAAAATTTAAAAAAAACTTATATTCAAACATTTAGGAAGGTTTCGGGACTATTTTGATGCGTTTCTCCAAAGTTTCAGATAACTTCATAATAATATAAAAAGTTAGAACGTTTTTAACATTGGTCTTATGGGAGTTTGATATGTTGCCTAGCTATCTATCGAGACCTCCCTTAATAACTTTTGCAAACATATTTTACTAATCACTTTTATCATAACCAAACGATTAACAATTCAAAAAACTACAAGAACTATAATGGGGTAAGCAATTAAAATTTTAATTTAGAAATGTAGTGTACTTTGGAATAGTAAACAATTCTGACAATTCATCATAGATTGTTAAGTTTGACACTAGTTTTATAAAATGAGACATTTCATGAGGAAGAAGTCATTCGTGTTGTTGTTTCTTTCGAAAATGGTACCAGTGTTCGACAGGTGGCAAGAAATTTTAGCACGAGCCCTTCCGTCATCCATCGTGCTTGGAATCGATATGTAAAAACCGGAGGATATAAAAAACGCATTGGACAGGGTAGTAAAAGGAAAACAAACCGAATTCAAGACAGGTTTTTAGTCCTATCTTCTTTGCATGTCGACATCCAAAGATCTTTAAATCGGACTTAGATCCGCTCATAATGTTGAAATATCCAACCAAACGGTTAGAAATAGACCAAGAGAAACCAACTTGAGACCAAGAAGACCTGTGCGAAAACCTGTCTTAACTCCTAATCACATAAGGTTGCGTTTAAATTTTACTCGTGAACATGTCGTTTGGCAACTTCGACAGTGGAGTATGATGGTCGAGTACGTGTATACCGAGGTCCACATGAACGCTATTCTGCAGCTACCAACCAAGAAGTTGAAAAATTTGGTGGTGGATCTGTGATGGTTTGGGTTGGAATTAGTCTTGATGAAAGAACAGATCTTGTAGTAGTTCCATGTAGATTAAACGCTTAACGGTACATCGATCTTATTCTGGAGGATCATGTTATACCGGCAACTTATGGTATAGGTCCGAGTTTTGTATTTATGCAAGATAACGCAGCGGCACATACTCCGGCAATCACCATAAACTTCCTTCGGCACCATGGGATTCAAACCATGGATTGGCCATCACTGATCCTTCAACAACTAAAAGAAGCTCTAATCGAGCAATGGGATAATGTACCTCAACAAGAAATCCGAAAGCTTATACGCAGATGCCACAGAGATGTCAAGCACTAATTTGTGCTGGTAGAAGACATACACGTTATTAGGAACCAAATTTTCTTCATAACTTTACGTTAAAGGGGTGGGATGCCTGCTTATTCCACTTTATTTATTGTTGTTTTTTCGAGTTGGTATGGTTATCTTAAAAGTGTAGAATTTGTTTTGTTTTTGTAAATGTATTTGAACAAAATGTACATCTTAAAAATAAGCGTTATTAGATTTCTATATTAATTTTATAATTTAATTCTGTATTAATTAAGTTATTAAAACATAAATATGTGTTCTTCTAATTATTTTGAACAGTGTATTTTTAAAATAGTTTAAATTATACATTTGTTTAGATACACCTTGTACCTATATATTATTTACACTTTACTGCTTGCTAACTTACCGATAGTTTGCCATTATCAATTTTCCTAATTTACACAATGGCCGATGACGTGAACGGTTAACACGTTGTTTCATATGAGCTATCCTTTCAAATCGTGAACGAGGATGATCAACATGAATTTATATTTTAATTTTCAATTTTGACTTATATAGGAATTTTCCTGACCCCGACCCGTACCGACCTGCGCCGGCGATTTCCTTCCATCAGTGGGTTAGTAGCGGTCCTTCTCTACCCCTTCCTTGTTTCTCTCCGATTCCCGTTTCTGCGCGTAACAAGCGACCTTTAAAACTGAAGCAGCATCAGGCACGTTTTTTTTAATTTGTTTCAAATATGTTGAATATATTGCAAATGCTAAAAATTATAAAAGTATTCGTATTCTTACGTTTCATTTGTTTAAAACTGTAACAAATTGAATTACAAATATTGATAATCCTGTAATGCATATTTTAATTTACATTAGTAAAGTGGACATTCTACCAAATAAGGCGCTGCATGCCGGATCGCCAGATCTACCATAGCAGCGAACGCTGCAGCAACGACGGAACACATAAGCATGTTACACCAAATGCAGCACGCAACTGCAGCGCTAGCAGTCAAATGAAATGAAAAAGCAGTGTAGTGTAGATATATATATATATATATATATATATATATATATATATATATATAACAAGTGGACATAGAGATGGTGCTCTTGCGAAGATCAAATCGTGCTGTGGCCCTTCTTCTGTTGAGAAACAGAAGAAAACGTCGTGCAGAATACTAGATTCACCCACTTAATATGAGAAGGTTGGAGTATGGTGATTACCATCGTTTATCCCAAGAGCTCGAAGATTTCCCTGCCAGATATTTCCAATACTTCCGCATGAGGTAATAACTATTCGAAAAATTACATGGTTTGTTGGTGAACGTCATACTAAAGGCAAATATAGGCAATATAGGCAAATATAGGAATTGAATTCGTTCAAGGGAACGATCAGTGGTTACTCTAGGGTAAGTAAAAATTAAACTGAACTAAAGTTTCAACACTTTTTATTTTTACTACTCCAGGTATTGATAGCTGTGGTGTGTGCTAGTGCTGGGATAATTTATATATGGCAACTATAAAGGAGGGTTTTCGAAGGTGTTGATGGCAGTAGTAGACGCTACTTACAAATATAGTATCGTAGATGTTGGTTCATATGGTGGTAATAGTGATGGTGGAATTTTTGCTAATTCCTCTTTTGGAAAATCTTGGTTAACAAACGGTTCCAATTTGGACTTGCCAGAAAATCAGAACTTCAACAGATATTCGGTTACCTTTAGTATTGGTTGCCCATAAAGCATTCCCGATAAAAGAACATATATTGCGTCCATTTCCCGGGACAAATTTGTCCGAACGTGAAAGAATTTTTAACTATCGCCTATAAAGAGCAAGAAGGGTAGTGGAAAATGCGTTTGGCATTACTGCGCATACTTGGAGAATATTACTTAAACGAATGGAAGTAAAAAATGTCTAATTTGCCACCATACTAACTGTGGCATGCTGCTCATTGCAAAATTATTTGCTAACCGGAAATATAAACAATCTAGCTCCTCAATCATCAACGCAACATACTACAATACAGAGCGAATAATCAAAACAGGTGACATACAAGATCGAATAAACAAGCTTTTGATGTTCGTAACCAGCAGGCGAGGTTCCTTGGCAATATGAGGCTATTAGACATTAAACAATTATTTTTAAATACTATTATTATGATAAATAAATTATTAAATACTTTACATTGACCTACCTTCGTTATTCATGTCTTTGAAGACTTCTTTCCAAGCATTTTGTCGTCCACTGCCACTTTTATAGTTCGACAAAGACTTGTAAAAAATTGTATAATATTCAACAGTCAAAATACATTTTTGTTCCACTTACAACCTGTCCGGCAGAACACATTCAACTGATGGTCATCTTACTGCATGCAGCGGCGTAACACACCTCGCTGCATACGTTTTGCTACGTCGGAGTCAGTGGAAGGAGTTCCATTCACCACCTTTGAAATTAATATTTTACTGGAACGCATCATGCTGCTCCGACGATCCGGCATGCAGTGCGGCATTTGGTGGAATGTGCCCTTTAGTAAAGCGCCCGGAAGGAATGTACTCGTATATTGCGTTCTTATTCCTATAACACTTTATGTGTGACAAAAATTATTTTTGAAATTAAATTATAATCAATCATTTTTTTATCTTTAAGGATTGAAACAAGGTTTTCTTCCGTAAGATTCTATAATTGCGTCAACCTCACATTTTTGGACATATAATAGATTTTATTTAATTTTTGTGTGCAATTAGATGGTTAACAAGTTTTACTTTTAATTTTGTGAAACCTGTAATAGTGTGATCACGAAATTTCATCTTTTAGTCAATTTAAATATGTGAGTATAAATTAAAAATATTTGTAGTATTTGTTTATTTTAAAAATCATCCTGGTGTGACTTTACGAAGTTTTGAGAAAACGAAGTTTTTACCTTTTTCGAGTACTAATTAGTTTCCAGAATAATACAGTATAATCCAAACCAAAGGTTGTTGTAAAGTTTTTACTTGTCAAATATACAGGGTGTTTCATAGGTAAACCGACATACGTTACCTGCAAATAAAGGGCAGAATGAAATGCGCACTTATAAAAATATTTCAGTGTAACTTATTTTTTTCTGTACTTTTAAAGCATTCGGGCCAATTTTTAAAAATCTGATATACAGGGTGTTGTTTTGGGAACCATCAAATTTTAAAAATTTTCCTAAAGACGGACCTGGATTTTTACTGCAATTTTTGCAGTGGACCATCCAGATTTTAAAGCCATACACCTGTACCTAATGTGAAAAAAATCTACATAGTGGTCCCAAGTTATGGCTTATAAAAGTATCGGACTAAATTGATAAACACGCTATATCTCAGGTTATTTCGAATCACCCAAGTGCCCTTTATTTGCGGGTGACCTATGAAATACCCTGTATAAAACAATTAATATTTAATGCAGTTTTCAGATTGAGTAACTGAACCTCTTCCCAAATCTAACAGGGAGCACTAAGTTCTGCGATGTTCATCAAAGACAAGTTACTGTTAATGACGCAAATGTAATTAATTAAAACAAAATTTAATCACAACTGAAACAATATCGTTACTTAACAAAATATTATTTCAATCTTTTTTTTTTCAAATCGCAACTGAAACATACCACGAATATTATAGAATGAAACATAATAAGAAACATGTTTCAAAACCGTAGCATCAACATCAATCGTGATTGTTTCATAGCTTATTTATGAATATGTGCTGGACGATAGATAAAAAAAGAAACCAATTCGGGTTGACTGTGAAATTTAATTATTTTGAATTGGTACCACATGCCACATGCATATTATGACATTTATAACGTTGGTATGACATTTTTATTATAAACAAAGTTTATAACCGGTTTTAAATTTTGATGTCAAATATGTCATTCTGTGCATGTGGCTGAAGTACCAATTCAAAATAATTAAATTTCACAGCTTACCCTAATTGTTTTTTTTTAATCTCTCGTTACTACTCACGTCGCAAACTAGTAAGGATACAAAAAGGATCCTTTCGTTTCTAAATTGAAGCTGGGTTGGCTAGGTACCTTAGCAATGAGAGTAATGGCAATATTCCCATGTACAATTATAATGGTTCATAGTTACATCATTTGCATCGACGCACAGTTATTCCGTTTACAATTATAGGATGAAAAAGATGAATTTTTTCCTACACCTTTATCGAAAATTCAATTTTATTCCCTAATTTTCGTGACGAAAGTGCCACTTTTCCTCCCTAGGGAGGCAAAATATTTTGGCTCCCGCTAAAAAAAATTAATTTTTTATTATATTTATTAAAGTGTTGAATTTACATTAATTTTTATTTAACATTCTAAATAAACTAAATTAAGATTTTTCATTGAAAAAATTAAATGTGCAATTTGTAAGATTATTAAAACTAATTGGATTCGTGAAATTCGCAGGGATATTCTTCGTATTGTAACCGAAGGAAATGTTGGAAGAGACGTGTGTCGCTGAAGAAGTTTCTGAAGATATAAGTTCCGAATTGGGTAACTTTAAGAGTAGTAATATGGGGCCAGTTCTGGACCAGTTCAAGGTCACTCGCCCTCTGGTGGTGAAAAACGTAAGCTTTTGGAGCTCTTTCAAGGTCAAAGTTTAGGCGGTAAATTTAAAATTTTGAAGCTGGTCAAGGTCAAAGCTAAAAATAGAAGTTGCAAGGTAATCATAAATCTAAAAATAGTTTTCAGGTTATTGACCTACGGTGGTGTCATATTACATTTCTTAGAAATATAAAAAGGTCAAGGTGAAAAGCTAAAAATAGAAGTTGCAAGGTAATCACTCTTAGAAATCTAAAAGTTCTTTGAGTAGGTTAGCAGTTTTAAAAGGATGCATGTTTATAATAAAAAGGCTTCTCCGGGATTGCATGATTCAGTAAACTTTTTATTGCTAGAAATGGTGAAAGTAATAAGAATGATAAGAAGAGAAAGAATTATTAAGTATTGATGAGAGAAAGAAAAGACTCGAGGTGTTAATCAAGGAAATAAAAAAATTGAGGGTAGATTTACAGCTGTATGAGCGAAAAAAGAAAATGATGCAAGTTCGAGTGAATGTGCCATGAAAAGTATGAAATAAAGGGGCATTGTAATTTGAATGAAAGACGCTTAATAAGTAAAGAAGTAATTACAGTAGTGCATGTTATATTGCAAAGTGAAAAGACAATTTAAAATAAGTTTCCGTATGGTTTTAATTGAATTTTCATACTAAACGAGTTTCTTATCATGATTTATTAAATTATACAAATTATGTAGGAAGAAATGACATTGTAAAACTTATATTACAAAGAAAAAGGTGAATATATCTTAGGAATGTAGAAGTAAGCAATTTTATGTATGTGTTTGAAATGTTTAAAGATAAATAAATATACTCTTTTTATCATAGCAGTTTAATCGTTAAGTTAAAAATCCCGAATTTTTGCATGTAGACTAAATAAATAACAGCGCAAAAGATAGCAGTTTAAATTTTTCTCAAAACTAAAAAAAAGAAATTTTGAGAAAAATTATACTTATTAATAAAATTGTCGTTTATGTAAACGATGTTAATTGCTTAATAAATCACAACTCGATAATCCTTTACCCAAAAATTCTGAATTTTTGTTTATAGACTAAACAAATAACAGCGCAAAAGATAGCAGTTTCAAAATTTTCTCAAAACAAAAAAAAATGTGAAAAAATAACTTATCAAAGTTAACAGAAAATTATGGTTAGTATGTAAAGAAAGGTTGATAGTTTCACATAAGAATAAATCATAACACTTTAGTCTTTTACCCAAAAATTCCAATTTTTTGCATGTAGACTAAACAAATAACAGCGCAAGATATAGCAGTTTCAAGTTCTTAAAAAAGAAATGTGAAAAACTTTGAACAGTTTCCATATAGTTTAATTGAATTTTCATATTAAACGAGTTTCTTATCATGATTTATTAAATTATGTTGATACTTTCACATAAGATTAAATCATAACACTTTAGTCCTTTACCCAAAAATTCCAATTTTTTGCATGTAGACTAAACAAATAACAGCGCAAAAGATAGCAGTTTCAAACTTTCTAAAAAAAAGAAATGTGAAAAACTTTGAACTAGCAACTAGCGCATGTGTGCTTAATAATTGCACAATCATAGTAATGTAAGCGCTAAATATAGACTGTCTTGTAACGTGTACAAGCGTTTTTCAAAGAAAAATGCTTGCATTATCCTGTTTTTTTATGCAGTTTAAAGTGTTGTTTTATTGAAAATTTTGGTAATTGCTTGTTGCAAAAATCAATCAATTTTAACAACGTGAATGCTTGTACAAAATTGTGTATGTTTTAGTAAGTAGAAAAAGTTGTTTTGCTTGAAATCAGAATCTCAATTTAGTGGGCCAGTTTTATTATTTTTTGGTTAATTAATTAATTAAATGGATAAAATATCACTTATAAAATGCAATAATGTTAAAAAAAATTTTTTTTTCTGAGAATTAGGTGCAAATTTTAAATTTTCAGGAGCGCATTTTTCTAGGACTTATGGTTAGCCTCAGCTAACTCCATAGTTAGTTGCTCAACGCGAGCCACTCCCGACACCTCACTGTTTGTGCATTTTACCAAAATTTCATGTAACCATCTCACACTCTTCGCCCTAAATTCTTGCAATGTCGAAGGGTCTTGCGTAAGATGTGTTGGTGGAGATGTTACAAGGCCCTTCTGGTAATCATCCCGTTGGCTGAGGTATAGATTCTTCCCTCCATAGTGAAGTGATGGTGGTTGTTGCGGTGTGGCAACTACTGTTGTTGCCGGTGTAATACTAGAAAGATAATAAATTACATTAGCCAGTACATAAATCAGTAAACGAAAACTCATTTAAGTAACGTATTATACTTACTTTTCGAAATATCGTGAAAGTCCTCCACATCACTGTCTGATAGATATGACAGGAATATTTTCATTTGAATGTGTCGGGAGTGGTTCTGCAGGCTGGTAACTAAAACATGGTTGCACCAAGATATCTTACAGAATATTTGTCTTTTTTTTCATTGACAATTTAGTTTTCTTGCTTGTTGAAGCCATCGTGACTACTACGTAATGAATGAGTATTCACATAAAACTTTAACTCTACATACATGTAAATCTGTTTACCTTATCAAAATTGCTAACAAGTGGAAGTGGTTAGTAGAGTGAACTGACCTATGCAAGCGAAGGGTGATGATCTGTAATGAATGTAGCATAATAATAAAAAAAATTGCTAACAACTGGAAGTGGTTAGTGTAACGAACTGAGCTGTGCAAGTAAACGTGATGAACTCTAAGGAATGCATCATAATCTAGATATGAAAAGGTATTTCATGTCATGTCAGCAAGGTTATGTTATTAGATATTACCAGTAAACGTCCACTAAAGATAATACTAAAGAAAGTGCAATATCTGCATCTTTCTGAACTGAAGCTCTTGGGAATACGCAATCTAAAGGCAATGAACTAAAGAGTGTGAAAGTAACACATTTCATTTTCATATAAGTCGAGTTTTTGTATCCTGCATAAGGTCAAATACAAGTTATAACAAGTCTGTGATATTTAACCTTGAATGGGGGGCTTATATGACTATATAAACCGATAAACAGCATTTCTGTACCAGTCAGTATATTGCACTCGTAATATTTGTAATTGTAAACCTAAAGTACTTCTAAAGTTACTTAAATTATTATTTTTTTACATATCAGTTATAATAAATAAAATATTTGCTACAAGTCCATGACTGTGTGATCGTGTGTGCTTCATATTTTGTATTGTTGGATACAGTTTTGAAGGTAACTATGAGTGAGGTTGTACCAAGTAGTAGTGATATTGTTAATTTAACAACACGTATTATTCCATTGTTAAAAACCAAAAATGAATTTGTAAAGCACATCCGTATAATTAACACTAATATTAAGCTATTCCAAGATATAATTCAAAATAAAACTTATTTAGAAGCAAGTGAAAATTTGCTTAAACTTGAAAGTAATTTATCATTGTTAAAGTGTTATCTTGTGAGACCTAAACGGTTAAAGAACGCTTCAGAGAAAACAGGTAGTGGAATTGTCACTAAAAAACGTACACATAAATTAGGTTGGTACTCTATAGATTCATATTTTAATGGTAGGTTACTTACAGGCATTATAGTCAATATAGCAAACATTAAGGACCCTCTTATTTTTTTACAAAATGCATACAATAGTTTTGCACGAAAGGTTAAAGTAATGCTAAGGCAAACGATGCTAAAGGTCAATGTCATTTTAGCCTGCAATTTCATGCAACCTCAAAATCATGTTAGCGAGTTGAAGACTTTTGCCATAAAAAATTATGTCATCGACATTTCCACCAATTTGCGTGAGTGGTATAACAATAACGTTTATTACAAATTACAAAAAAAGTTAGAGGAGTTTTCCGAAAGGAATTCCGGTTGGGCATTACACGAAGTTTTACATTTAAAGGTGAATATTAATAGCTATACTCCAGTTAGAGGTGGTCTTTCGACTTACGTTAAAGTTCCTTACTTCATAGCAGTAAAGGATGCGGTAGTGAATGTTAAGAACGATGACGAGTATTGCTTCCTGTGGGCCGTTGTTTCGGCATTATACCCAGTGCAACTTCATTCGGATAGAGTTTACAGCTATCCTCATTTTAGAGATGTTTTGAATTATGATTCAATTCCCTTTCCCATTAAAATGGATGATGTAAAAAAATTTGAAAAGTTAAACAACCTCTCCATTAATTTGTTTTGCATTCAGGGGAAAGGTGTATTACCGCTAGTATTAAGTGTAAATCATGAAAATAGTGTCAGGTAACCTATAAATCTTTTAGTACTTTCGCCTAATTATCATTCTGTGGGTGCTACTGCTGATGCTATTAATACAAAAAATAATACTGTTTATCATTTCGCGTGGATTAAAAATATGTTAGTTCTTTTTTCTAAGCAACTATCGAATAGGGAGCACAAGAAATTTATTTGTTATCGATGCTTGAACCACTTTTCCTCAGATCACCTTCTACAAAAACATGTCACTCTCTGCCATCAACATAATCAATGTTCAGCCAGGATGCCTACCGAAGCGGAAATGTTGCTGCAGTTAAAAAATTTCGCATTTCAGGAAAAGGTACCGTTTGTAATTTATGCAGATTTAGAAAGTATTTTAGAAAGGTGTACAAATTTAACATCACTTGGGGGTAATACTCTATTTCATTCCAAACATATTCCCTTCAGCATTGCTTACTACTTAAAGTGTTCATGCAATGATTCTTTATCTCGATTTAGGCTTTATAGAGGAAATGATTGTATTCAATGGTTTGTTAAAGAGCTTCAAAGTATTGCACATTGGAGCACCGAAATCATCAATAAAATAATTCCTATGGGTACTTTAACTCCCAATCAGGTTGAACACTTTGAAAGCACCACGATTTGTCACATTTGCGAAAAACCATTTACAGATAATGATATAAAGGTTAGAGACCATAACCATTTTACTGGAGCGTTTCGAGGAGCATCACATCAGAATTGTAACCTAAACTATAAAGACTCCCACATCCTACCGGTTATGTTTCATAATTTGTCAGGTTATGAGAGTCATTTCGTCATTAGAGAATTGGCTACTGTTCCCGGTGCGATTTCACTCCTGCCCATAAACAAAAGTAATAGAAGGTAGTAAAATTAAGTTTAGATTTATTGACTCTTTCAGATTTATGAGTAGTAGTATTGAAAAGTTATCAAACTATTTGGAAAATAGTAAAAAAGTTATTACCAGAGCTAATTGTAACAATGAAGAAGAATTTTCTTTACTAGTTCGCAAAGGTGTGTTTCCTTATGAGTATATTGATACGTGGGATAAATTAGACGAAACCAGGCTACCTCCCAAGGAAGCGTTTTTTAGTCATCTTAATAATGACGGAATCAATGATGTTAGTTTTGCACGTGCGGTTAATGTTTGGCACAAATTTCATATTAGATCGTTAGGGGAGTACTCAGATTTATATTTAAAAACGGACGTTCTACTTTTAGCTGATATTTTCGAAAATTTTCGGCAAACTTGTTTAAGTACTTACAAACTTGATCCTCTGCACTATTGTACAGCTCCCGGTTTAGCATTCGATGCTATGCTTAAAATTACACAAGTAAAGTTAGAACTATTTACTGATATTGATATGCTAATGTTTATTGAAAGAGGAATTAGGGGTGGTGTGGCTCAATGTTCTAATCGGTATGCCAAAGCTAACAATAAGTACATGGGGGAAAAATTTGATCCCACTTCCGAAAGTGTGTATTTAATGTACTACGACGTAAATAATTTACATGGAGCCACCATGTCAGAATTTCTACCATTTGGTGATTTTTCTTTTGTTGATAATTTTGAAACTTTAGATTTAATAAACTATCCCGATAATTCGGAAATTGGCTATATAGTGGAGTGTGATTTAGACTATCCCACAGAATAACATGAGAGTCACAGTTATCTACCATTGGCACCCGAACATATGGTTCCACCCGTACCTGATTCAAATTCTAAAATAAAAAAATTATTACTTACATTGTATCCAAAACGTAATTATGTAATTTATTACAGAAATTTGAAAGTATATTTAAAATATGGATTAAAGTTGGTAAAAGTGCATCGTATATTACGTTTTCAGCAATCACCATGGTTAAAAAAATATATCGATTTAAATACAACCATGCGTCAGCAATCTCAAAATGAATTTGACAAAAATTTTTATAAATTAATGATTAATAGTGTTTTTGGCAAACTGATGAAAAATGTACGTAAATATAAGGATATACGTTTAGTAACAAAATGGGATGGTCGCTATGGTGCACGTGCTTACATATGAAAACCAAATTTTCATAGTTGTACAATATTTAGCAATGATATGCTCATCATTCAAATGAACAAGCTGGAAGTATATTTAAATAAACCCATATATGCAGGCTTCAGTGTTTTAGACGTTTCAAAAACTTTTTTATACAATTTTCATTATGGTTACATCCTACCTAAGTTTCCAAATAATGCCAACCTCTTGTACACAGATACAGATAGCCTTATATACGCATTTTCGGTTCCTGATATCTATGAATACATTAAAGAAGACATTGATAAATTCGATACATCTGACTATAGTCCTGAAAATATCTTTGGAATCCATTAGTAAATAAAAAAGTCCCCGGCTTAATGAAAGATGAAAATCATGGCGCAATTATGTTGGAATTTGTAGGACTTCGTGCAAAAATGTATGCTTACACTGTTGATAAAAAAGTTGTAAAAAAATCAAAGGGTTCTACCCATGCAAGCATTAAACAGATCACGATAAATGATTATAAACATATTTTGTTTGATGGTAACGTAATAAGGCGATATCAACATTTGATAAGGTCAAAGAGACATGATGTGTTTACAATGAAACAGAATAAAGTAATACTTAGTCCTTACGATGATAAACGATTGGTAAATTTCAATTTCACTGATACTAGACCTTGGGGATTTAACTTTACAAAGCATTTTATTCCTCTTCTGTTTCAGAAAAACAATAATTATGAGCAGTCTCGAAAACAAACTGCATGATGAACTATGGTATAGTAGTGATCAAATCTACAGAAAGTACCTGAAGCGTTCTTCGATGGGGAAGTGTTCCTCTGAAAGCTTTGTATTGAATATACTACAACATTCCTGATGAGTGTTTTAACTGGTGTGCTATAAATTCAAAGTGTGCAAATGAAGTTATTATTAAGACATTATTTGATAAAAAAATTTAATTGGACAATAGCATTAAAAGTTTTACAAAATTGTGCATTAATGAAGGTTATAATTCATTCACTTTTAATGAAGTTGATAAAATCTTAGATGATATGAATTTACTTGGTAACGTACCGCTTAAAATGTATGTATACAATTTATTATGGGGTGGTGATGATGATTTAACAAATGTTAAATGTAGCTTAGAGAATATTAATTCTGCTTATAAAGATACGTTATTTATTATAACTGAATGTATTGAGAAAGCAGCATATTATGCTAATTACAAATGCCTCGATATTTTGATTGAAATATTATTAGAACAAAACATTAACTATACGTTTCAACCATGGGAAAACGAGGAACATCACAAAATTTTCAACTAGATATTAGAAAACATTCATAAAGGTGACACAAATACAAATTCCTGTTTAGGATGGACCTGTGGACCAGATTCAGGAATATGGCCCTCAAGTAATTTAAATGATTATAGAAGTACTTTAGGTTTACTATATAAGATAAAATTTTAGGAAACATTTTTTATGTAATATTTACTGAACTAAAATAAAATACAATTTTTTTTATGTGTTTTATTTCATCCAAGAGCAAACATCCTTTGATACAAACTATATATATATATATATATATATATATATATATATATATATATATATAACTAATATAAGTAATTTATTGCACAAATAACAAGTTATTAAACAATATCATCCTTATTTATCCATGACCTTTCATCCAATCCCCACCACTTTACGAATAACTTATTATTCTTGGAACGAAGCACTTTTTCCACCAGGTACACATCGGGATACTTTGTTTTCTGCAATTCATGTTCATAAAAGCCTCCCAGTACAGGCTTTCCTTTCATGTCTTCCAACAAGTAGGTGGTTGGGTTAGTAATGTGAACTTTTACAATCTTAAATAGTTCACTAGACCAATTGGGTGTGTATCCTTTAGCAAAAATACTTTTAAATTTACTGATTCGTACTACGTCACCAACACAATATCGATTCCGATCAAATATTTTTATGTGAGTGTAAGCCTGCAGTTTTATATGATTATCAACATCTTTGGGCTTCACTCCTGTAGTTCTATGCTTACGATTGTTATAATCCATCGTTATGGTATCAATTGTATCAATCCATTTGTATTTACCTTGCAGGCTGAATGACTTATATAGAACACCTTTAATGGTTCTGATAACACGTTCAGCAATTGCAACCTTCTTTGTGCTGTAGGTGGAGTAATGGTTGACTTGATAACGCTGCATTAGTTTAGTAAAATGCTCATTATAGAATTCTTTTCCTGCATCTGTCTGCAAATTTTTAGGTTTCCGGTCTTGTTTGAAGATTGTTTGCATGGCTTTGCTAACTTCCTGACCTGTTTTCGTTTTTAATCTTTTAGTCCACAAGTATTTCGAAAAATAGTCGATAACCACTATATATACTTAGAACCCTTATTTTGTTTGGTATATGTGTTAAATTCAGCTAAATCTGCTTGCCAAAGATCATCAAAACCTCTAATTATTGTTCGCCTTCGTTTAAAATTTTTTCGTGCAGGTTTTTGCAATTCGTTAACGAGTTGTAATTTGGACATGGTGCTAATTTATCAACAATTTCTTTAAGTTGATGTAGTTTTTCCTCCAGCGCTAGATGAGCGTTAGCGTTTCCTTTGAAAGTTTTCTGAACTGCTTGTAAACAGAAATCAAGGTATCCTTTACTTATAGCATCACCATCTTCTTCAGGGTCAGCCAACTATGTCAAACGATTTCCATGCAAATCGAACCTTGTTGATAAATAGTATTGTTTAGTGATGACATCTTGAGGATCTATGGGATCAGCCACATTGCTGTGTCTCTTATTCTCAATATCAAATTGATTAGCATCAATCAGTTTAAACTGAGGGGTTAGTTTCTTGAATTGATACTGGACATATGAACGTCCAAATTTGTCAAGGGGCATTTTAGTTGTGACATGTCCTCATCAATGCATTCTCATTTATATTGTTTAAAAAGCGGTTGTTCGGTTTTTCAATGTATCCATCTTCATATAGTTCTTCTACAATTGATATTATGTCATTTACAACACCTGTGTTTCCCGCTAATTTTTCTGCCCACAATACCTCCAGATCACGAATTAGTTCATGTATATCGTTCCAATATTTATATTCAATGGGCCTGTTTGTTAATTCCTTAAAAACATAGCTCCACCTCCTCCCTTGGTTGTGGAGGGTGATGATGGTGATAACAGCAAGGGTTTGATTATTTGTGTATACTTTCTGCTGCGGCTTCCTCGAATCTGTGCACTTACGTCATAATCTCGCCTTACTACATTCGTAGCCTCTAAAATAGTTCTATATTTTTTTCTATCTGTTGACTTTACTAGACTTAAATCGGGTTCATTCATAATAAGCAGATCATATAATCCTGGAGTCCCTTTATACGTGACACCTTTAATAATTATATCGTCTCCTTTAATTGTGATGGGCGTATTACCAATTGTCCATTTGTCAGTTTTGGTATCATAGTGGACTCCATACGTATGATCACTATCACCTTCAGCATTCTTCAATATACGTTCAACATATATACGCGGAAATTCATTGTACTGCTCGAGAATTTCTTCCGAGATGGGTTCATTATGGGAATCATCTGCGATACTAGACAGTTCTTCTTCTTCCTCCCCAGTATTAATCTCTCCCACGACGGATGTATCTAAGAAAGATGGAAGACTTGGGGGAGGATTTCTTTGAAAAAACGAAAGCTGAGCTAGGGGACTAGTAGCACCCTTACTTGAATCACCTAATGGAGTGAGGCCTGGGGTCCGTTGAACTTGAGCTAGCGGACTAGTGGGGATAGTAGCGTGCTTTCTTGGAAATATGAATACGGGTGGTTTTTTGGGTTTAACATCAATGACCTCCTCCTTTTTAGGTGTTTTTTATCGATTTTATTTACTATTTCAGTTAGAGGTTCTATTAAAGGCTTATAAGTACTTTCCAACGTTCTTTCATTATCAATGCGAGCAGTCTTAGTACTGTTATATTTCTGCTGTATTATTTTACGAGCCTGAATAATTTTTTTCTTTAATATCCTCTCCTTGTTGTCCATTGCGACAAACAGGTACCGGTTCACCTTGAACAGGTAGCTGTTTACACTAAACAGATAGCTGTTAATACCTAAACAGATCAGTTACTACTAAACTGCTGAATGTGGTTTAAGGTATTATATATTCGCCTTATATAGCAAAACTGATTTAATGAACAGGTACCCGTTTACCATGAACAGGTAGCTGTTTGTACTAAACAGGTAGCTGTTAATACCTAAATAGATCAGTTACTACTACTGAAAGCAGTTTAAGGTATTGTATATTCATCAAATCTTTTCCTATAGCGACCGTTATTAACTTCAGCATCCTTGTTTATGACCATGAAACCAAACGGATCTACCCAGGACTTTGAACACATGTCCCGAAACAATTTCATGCTTATGGTGGGACTTATATGATCCTCATACGCATGTTTTAAGTTTAATTCATCTTGCTCAAATAATATAATTAGATTCGCATTATCACGAATTAATTGCTTTGGAATTTTACTGTAAGTTTGACCCAAATAGAAACAGTCAATATCGTTATGCCTACCCATAGAAAAGTATGCCCTTATGTTGTTTTGCTTTTCACAAGCGATATCATCGAAGATAAAAATAGAGTTTGATTTTGCACAATTAGGCTCAATCACATCTTGATTGTCGCTGAAGGTAAAGTAACCTATGTCCTTCATTAGAAGTAAGATTTCCTGTAAAAGTTTGTACTTGTTTTGATTCAATGACTTAGAGTATACGTATACATGTTTAAATTTCAAACCATTTTTTTCAGTAAGCAGACTGATCACTGGGTTTGTTTTACTGCAATTGGAGGGGCCGCATATAATACCACGTATACTACTAGGAAGTAAATCACCATGTTTTGAAGTAATAGACTTTTCATCAACATGATTTTGAATCGGGAGTTTTTGTTTCTGAGCAACTACTTCCATCTTTGATGGATGAAATAAAACTACACGAATAATTACAACATCTTTATTTATATATTAGACTATATTACAATAATAATTGTAATTTTTTCACTTCTCCGGTGAGTGGACTGTACTGTACAATAGCATCATGGAGAATAAGACCATACACAACGATTCCATTATCGAAAGGTGTTAGAGATTCCATTTCCAATTTGATGTCTACTGTTGAGTTTTTTAAGGATTCATTTTGTTTAGAGCAGTCGATTACAAATACTGGACATGATTTGAATTCGGAATAGTTGAATAATGTCACCATAGTAATCACACCGGAACTTCAAAAAATTGTGATAGGCGGGTATGTACTGGTTAACACTGAAGTTCAAATGCATTGCTTCATATGGATAATAGTCAGAATTCAGATGTACTTTAAGATTTCTGATGTTAATGTGATCAAAATTTCCGCCCTTGCAGACTTTGTGTACCTTTTACCTTCTTGGAATGCAAAAATTATCCAACGTGGTTTTTCCAACTGCATTGATGTTTTTATTGGCCATATGTCTGAGGTTGCTTGTTTTAAAGCAGGTAATTTATACAACTCCCATTGTCGAAATGGAACAGTAATAATAGAATTCTTATTGATTCCTTCAAACAAGTTCAGTTTTGCAGCATCACTAAGTGTTAAGTGTGGTACTTTCCATTGAATTTTATTTAAGGTTATTGTTGCATCACTTTCACCATAGTAGCAGTTTGTATCGCTTCTAGATCGAATTAAAATCAACTCTTGACGCATATTCACAATAACTTGACGATAATCCTCCATTATTCCAAATATGTGATTCAATGGTATGCATACTGTAAAAGATTTTTCACCATTTTGCTCGTCAAATTGTACTTGTAATGGTTCTTCATTCTTTGGTGACCATCCCAAATGGCTTAGTGCTTTGCTCTTGCTTGCCGTATAAGAAATATGTCCCTTAAGCGTAGATGTTATGCCTGGATTTCTGCAAACATCCACTCTTTGACCACCTAACTCATAACGAATTTCTTCGAAAAGAAAGTTGGGAAAATTGTTGGTTAAGTTGCATGCTTTTCCTTCATTTTTGAGCTCAAGTTTACCTTCTATATACAGAAAACTATCGTAAGTAGCCGTAATTAGATCTTGGCTTTGAATTAAGATACGTATTTCTTCGGAAGGTCCATATTTAGAAGATCCATAGGGAAGATAAGTGTGAATATCTGATTTAATTATAGTATCATCAAAATGTACGTTTTGAAACATGTTTAGCGATTCGGCCATTGTCGGTGAGAACTTTTAAACCAATTGATGTTAAAAAGTGTTTTTCTGCAGATGTTAACCGCAATAAGGGTTGATGACTAATTAATGACTTAGTGTAGGGATGATGTCTTTTATACGAATTTTTGAAAGATGGAATTGGTTCTTTATTAATTCTCAGGCCCATGTTCTTTTAGTTCTAAGCGTGCTGTGAATGGTTCACTTTCACCGAAGTCTATTAATTCGCCCTTTTGATTAGTCAAGTTAATGGTTATGTTACTAATTATCTCGGTGTTTACTTCTAAATATTGAGTATTGCTGGGAGTTTTAACTAGACGATAACCTGGTGGAACTGAAACGTCAATCATATATAATACTTTTGCAGGTTTCCCATTTCGATAAGATCCTTTTATAATGTTGCACTCTACGTGTAGATTAGTGTGTTTTAGAATTTGGATGTCTAACGCAGATGTATAAAAAATATTTGGTTCTAATATTTTAGACTCAAACCCTAGCATGCGGCCAATGCTATTCTCTTTAGTAAAATCAATCTCAAATGAACTGTTTATCTCACATTTAAGTGTATTGTTGTTTGCTCTAATGCTAAACTTTTCTGTGGGTATCTTAGATTTTATATAATCAACAATTTCATCCAACTCATATGCACCGTGTGGAATATTAATCACTTGCAAATGAGATGGATCCGTTCTAAAATAAAATCTATCGTTGCCTGTATAAATGTTTCTAATGCTGTTGCAACCGTAAAATCCCACCAATCCAATAACGTACTTCTTCCTCAAATCTAGCTCTATCGGTGGATAAAAGTTGTAGCTAACTGTGTTACCAACACCTTCTAAACTGAATGTTATTGACATAACTGAGAAAATTTGATGTTGTACTGATTATTTATATAAAAATTGTAGACATAGGTGTCCGCAAATAATTGTATTAAATTCTTGATCTTGGTTGTAATTATAATAAATTTTACACCCCCGAAAGTAGTTAATCACTTCGATTGGTGGTCGAAGATTACCGAAACTATCGTAATACCATACCCTTTTACTGCGCTTTTTGTAGCAAACCCAATGAGTACCTGGTCCGCTTTGACTATCTAAGTTAATAATTCCAGATTCATTTTTCCGTGGTAATTAAGGCATGTTATCTCTCATAAAAATATCCCTAAAGTAGGGTACATTTTTGGTGTATTTCTTTAAATCAATATCTGTTAACGGTCTTTCGGGTAATCTATTCAGTTTTTTGGAAACGGTTTTAAGTATAATGCACCACCACCAGATTTGTATGGTTTTAGATAAAGTGCACCACCTTTCTTATTCCTGGAGTCTATAGCGATCGATTCCATCATACAATTATGGCGCGATGTCTCTTCTTGCAATTTTCTAGCATTTTTAGCTTGATTGACTGCTTTAGCAATTCCTGATGCACCACCAGCTAATGCACCGATTGCTGATAATCCAGCGAACAACGGAATAAGAAATGATAAAAACCCACCTTGTTTAGGTATGGGAATTACCCTAGGAACTTTAATATTTTTCTTTCCTCCTAAATTTTTCACCACACGTTTTCCCGTTAAAAGGGCTGACTTTATTGTGTCTGTGAAATTTCCGTTAGGTTTAATTTTTTTAGCTATTGTTTTTCGTAAATGCAATAAATTTCCACCATTGCATTTATTCTTCTTCTTCAGATTAGATCGACGTTTACACCCCATTCCCAATTTTCTCTTTGCTTTCATGATGGTACTGACTGCTAAAGCTGCAGTTCGTTCACCTAACGTTGCGTCGAATGATTTAAAGCGCTCCCAAGCTTTTTTTTGCAAAATTTTATCTGCTTTATGTCTACTTTCTAAATCTCGGTAATCTCTGTAACTGATATCATGAAGTTTGCACTGAGCATCTAATTGATTAATACCGGGGTCCTCGTGTGCGAGTCGTTTCTCTAATTTAGTACCAGGACCACAATACTGGTAACCGGGTAAATGCAATTCAAACGGAAGTTTATTGATTAGGGTATTCACTAAACCACCCGAACTCTTTTGCTTCTTACATAACATTGTTTAACTAGATGGATAAAGCAGGGTATTTATACCTAAATTGAGAAAAACAAACCATAGCTATTAATATTTCTTTATTTAGTAAATACTATACATTAGATAAGCAGGACGATAATTCAATATTTCCATTAAGCATACAGTGTTATGTGAATTAATATTATACTTAGCATTTATAACATCTTCAATGTCTTTGTAAACGTCATCATCACTACCATGGAATTCTTTCTCGCGAAAACGACGGTAGTCAACAACTTGTTGTATGAACTTTTCATAAAAACATGTCAGATTGTAAGATTCAAGAAATTACAATCTATAGCTTATTATATCCTTTAAGTTGAATAGTTCTTCAACATTATGGGAATTGAATGTGCAAGAACAGCAGTTCTAGTTTTCTATCATAGCAGTTTTTAAGATTCTGTCATATCCTTTAATCAATTCCCAATTGTAATAGATACCAAGATTGCTGGGGAGAGATTCATAATGTTGATCATAGATTATATCTTCTTCTTCGTTTACATTGGCCCAATCAATTTTGTTTTCAATTTCTTGAGATCGGCAAAATTGTAATTCTACATAGGAATGCCATCTTAGAAGTTCATTCCATTCCTTCATATCCAACACTACATTATTATTACTTTGATCACAATTACCACACCCCATACGCACCACTGGTGCAAGGTTGAGGTGTGTACTGTATCCAATTTCCAGATGTTTTGCATGATGAGTATCGTTCGATAGTTTATAATAAGTACAATCGATTAAATATTCCTTAGCTGCTTGTTTATACACTTCATCCTTATATTGAAATGATGATGATGATGCCCAGTCAGTCTTAAGAGAAGAATAACCTTCATCGTGTTTCTCTTCATTTTTACTACTACTACCATCACTATTTTGACAGCACCAACAACAAAATGTTAAATTGTTATTCAGATCGTTATAGCAATGATGTGAGGTATCCATATATAACGGTGAACTTCTGAGTTTGGATCGTTCCAGAAATGATTTTATTGCTGCTTGCATGACTTTACTTGCTCACAATTTCACTATGACTAAACACTATTTAAGAAAATAATTCTAGTTAAAGTATACCCATTTTACATATAGTAGGGGTGCTACTATTAAAAAGAAAATGTTATGTTTGTTGTTTTTCCAGCTGCACCCAAACTACACTTATGAACACATCCTTCGTGTTTAGGAGTGTTTTAAATTCTTCAATTCGTGTTTCTTCTTTTTTGAAATACACATAAAAGCGTTCCGGTAATACACATTTAAAATCACCCGTTTCTATCACTATACGTTCACCGTACTTAGTATTAATTATATCTATATTCGCTACTTTATACTTTCTCGATATATCGAGCTCGCACGCATTTTTAAAGGGTTTGCAATAGGTGCTTTGGTTTAACCCTGTTAATTCCATATTTAACAATTACGAGTTGCAGACTGACTGATCTCATCATACAGCTCGCTGCAATTTATATAAGAAATATGCGTCCTTGACTACATATTACAACATGCTTAAATACCTACTTTTGAAATGTAATATGATGATGATCAGCTCCAAAAATTTATATTTCCCGCCAAAAAGTTTGACCCTGAAAATTCTATTCTTAGATTTCCTATTTTTAGCTTTTCACCTTGACCCTTTTATATTTCTAAGAAATGTAATATGACACCACCGTAGGTCAATAACCTGAAAACTATTTTTAGATTTATGATTACCTTGCAACTTCTATTTTTAGCTTTGACCTTGACCAGCTCCAAAATTTTAAATTTACCGCCTAAACTTTGACCTTGGAAGAGCTCCAAAAGCGTACGTTTTTCACCACCAGAGGGCGAGTGACCTTGAACTGGTCCAGAACCGGCTCTATATTACTACTTTCAAGTATTTAGCAATTTTGGGGGGTATTTTTGACATGGTGTTCTTTCCCATCACTTTCACTGAACATTTTGATTTACCGTACTAAATAAAGAAACGTGAACGGTTTTAGTCGGTCTCAGAGAGGCAGATCTTCTAATTAATTCAAGAACGTTAATGTCACTAATAGTACTATTTGTGATTATAAATACTCTTTGTATTTTGGTTTTTGTATATGGAAGGGTTAGTACTATAATATCTCCCTTATCTTAAACATCTTTAACAGCCATTTGGTACAATTCATCACACCGGCAAGCACCATAGATAGCAATAATTAAAGTAACCTAAACGATAACAACGAATTAATAGTGAAAAATATTAATACTAAATAGAGGACCTTAGACATTACATACTGTTCATCCGGTGCCTCGATGATAAAATTATTAATTTCCTATCTGGTAAAAGTAGCAGCTTTCTTCGGCTTGTATCCAGCTCCCTTTTTTTTTCAAAAAATGCCACTAATTTAGGAAATTTTATATCCAAATCTTCTTTTATTAAAACAGTTGATCGAAGCATGGACCATTTTGACTATAGTGTTGAAGATCGTAAATTATTTGACAGTTGTAGAAAATAGGCTAAAATTACCTCTTCACTTATCCTCGCAACGTTTTTTCAAGACAAAATTGTGGATCAATCAAAAATTTCTAAATTTGTTGTTCTCACACCTTGATAACGATAACTACTGGATTTGACGCTTAATTTACAAATTCACATTTTTATTTAGTAAAGTGTCTTTTCCTCCCGACTGCAGTCGGGAACCAACACATCTAAATGGCATTAATGACAGTTTAAATTGTAATTTTGACGTATTTGGGCCTACTAAAGTCGTATTTTAAAAAAGGAATGTAATATTGAAGGTATGCACTATAGAAATTGCTTATTGGGTTGAAAAATAAGTGCTTTCGTTCACTTATTAGTACACGATTGGACCTACATTCTAAGAATATTTAAGTATATACAGGGTGATTGACAAAAATATGACAACCCTGTGTTTTTAAATGGAACACCCTGTATATTTTTGCATTTTTGTATTCACTATTACATTTAGAATAAAAGTATGGAAATTTGTATCTGTATCACTAACCGTTCTGCAGATATCGTCACTTTAGTACCAAAATAGAGTTAACTTTGGAATCACGATGCGAGCGTTGTCAGCATGACTTTGTAAATCTGTTTATACCACCGACTATAGTCTACTAACAAACAAACTGGGAAATTATTCGAAAACATGTAGAACTATATAGAATGATTAACTTACGCGAAATGTAAGCTTTCTCAATTTTTTCAAATGCAACACCCTGTATATTTTTTCACATTTCGATTCCCCGTGAAAAGTAGATACTAATTGATAATAGGTTTCATAGCCATAAGAAAGACCCTTCTTGAGATATTGACGCTTTTACGTAAAAATATTCTAAAATGCAAATTTACTATGACAATAGAATTCAACAAAACAAATTAGGTAGGCTAGCCGCTCGTAATAAAGACGAACAATTGTATCTATTGTTTTGACGTCATTAAAATACTGTTCCATTAGTTTATGTGTTTTTGGATTGTAGTTTTGTCAATTTTTGTATAAAATGAATTTTTCCAAAGAAGAAATGGTCGATATGATCCTTATTTACGACGAAGCTCAAATAAATGCTTTTCTGCCTACCCGTTTGTACTGTGAACGATACCCAGAGAGAAGACAGCCGCGGAAAGAATCGTTTATGAGTGTAGCTGAGATATTTATAAATTCTGGAAGTGCGTGTTATCCTAAGCGCGCAAAAACAAGCCCAAATGAAGAACTTGAGTTTCAAGTTGTGGCATCTCTTATAGAAAATCCGCAAATCAGTACCAGCGAGCTAAGTACACACCTAGACCTAAATATAAATACAGTTCGCAGCTTTATTAAAAAAAAACAAATTGCATCCTTATCATATCGAGCAACATCAAGCTTTAAGTGAAATAGATTTTCAAAATAGTGAATCTTTCTGCCAATGGCTAACTACTAAAGTCAATGAAGAACCCAATTTTTTTAATAGCATTCTATTTACGGATGACATTTCACAATAATGGCAATATTAATACGCATAACTATCATCACTATTTAGATACTAATCCACACATCTTAAGAGTTGTTGATCACCAGCATCGATAGTCAGTTAATGTGTGGGGTGGTCCTTTTTTCTTTGATGGGAGTCTTACTGGAGAAAAATATCTACAGTATTTGGAAAATGATTTACCCGAGCTTTTGGAAAATAGCGAGGTACATAATATTCGTACGTTGTGGTTTCAACTACTTGGCGCCCCTCCACTCTATGTAATCAACGTTAGGCAATATCTCGATAGAAATTATCCAATGAGGTGGATAGGACGAGGCTGTATGCAAAACTGCACAGTCAGATCACCGGTTCTTACGGCCCTTGATTTCTTCCTTTGGGGCTACGTTACAGAAAAAGTTTACCCACATCCTCCTACCACAAGCGAGGATATAAGAAAAATAGAATTAGAGCTGTGTTTCAATCCACTTCGCCTCTAATATTGTTGCGAGTGAATCTTCCGTTTACCGAGCGAATTGCGAAGTGTTTAGCTAGACGTGGTCAGCGTTTTGCACATTTAATTTGAATTTATGGTTTTATTCCTTTATTTACTTTTTCAACTTATTTTTGGTTGTAGAGAATTCTTTTATTGTTTCGTTGTTAATTAAGTTTTCCTATCACTTAAAGAATTTATTTGCCATACGTATTTTCTTATTTGCTCTTGATTTTGTTTTATTTGTTCTTCTGTATGTCAATATTTTCAAATAAAGCGTCAATATCTCTAGGAGGGTCCGTCTTTTGACTATGAAACCTATTATCAATTAGTATCTACTTTTCACGAGGAATCGAAATGTGAAAAAATATACAGGGTGTTGCATTTGTGTTGCATTTGGAACAATTGAGAAAAATTCTACTTCACGTAAGTTAATCATTCTGTATAGTTTTACATGCTCTCAAAAAATTTTCCGGTTTGTTTGTTAGTAGACTATTATTAATCGTCGCTCGCATCGTGATTCCAGAGTTAACATTATTTTGGTACTGAAGTGACGATATCTGCAGAACGGTTAGTGATACCGATACAAATTTCGACACTCTTATTCTAAATGTAACAGTTAATCAAAAAATGCAAAAATATACAGGGTGTTCCATTAAAAAATACAGGTTTGGGTTGGCATATGTTTGACAATCACCCTGTATATACCTAAATATTTTTAGAATGTAGGTCCACTGACCTTATATTACCACACCAAAATTGGTTTTGATATCTGTAATAGTTAAAGAGAAATCCTCCGTCCACGCAGTAGACATCCACCCTGTATAATACGTGAATTTCGGGAAAAAATGGGCTAACTAGTAAATGTATCCAAGTCTGGATTTGGAAACACAAATGATGGCAATACAGCTCGACAATTTTTTCGGAATACAGACTTGGTATCCAGCATTACAGGTATCGACGAAATTTTAATTGATCGGTTTAGTATTATTTTAAATTGTTTAAGTAGTTTTTATGAAGTAGATTTAATTTAATTTAGTGAATATGCATTTACAGCCGCAGAACTTTGTGTTAGTTTATACAAATGGTACCCAATGCCTCCCACAGTGCACAAAATCCTTATCCATAGTCATGTTATGAATTGTTTTATACTGCCCATTGGCGAGTTGTCAGAAGATGTACAACAATCGCGCCATAAAGAAGTAAAATATTATAGGGAGCACAACACTCGTAAAATATCCAGAAAATGTACGGAACAAGATTTGGTAAATATTCTTTTAATGTTCACTGATAATTTCTAGTATAAGAAATTTGTCACCGAAACAAAAAGATACATTAAACAAAGATGTGATTTTTCTGTTGCAATCTCCCAATATCGGTATAGATCGTAGTGGTTGTGAAGGATCTGATTCTGAATAGTTTAAAATAAATTATAAATTTAATAATTCTATATTAAAACAAAATTAAATTAATAAAGTATATTTTTATTTATAGATAATGAGATAGTTTATTTTAGTGAAATCATTGTTATCACCTCAACTTTTGCCTAAACAACATTTCGCTAATGTTGCTTATTTATTCATTTATTTATTAAACCCATTTACTTGATAATGATTATGTAAGATGCAGTATAATCGAAACTTTCTAAAAAATATTTCAGTTAATTAAAGCAAGTATTTTTAGGCTCCTATAAAAGATAAATGTTTTTAATAAAATACTGTGAGTAAATTAAAAAATACGGAACACGTCACGAAAATAAAAGTCACACTCTATACCGGGTGTAATATTTTTTATTTAAAGCAAATTTTTGAAAATTGGAAGTTAGGAATACGACTCATTTGTTCAGTTTCGACATATGTGGATCATTTCGAGTAACTCCGGTTTGATCTGAAATGTCACTAATTTTTAATTTTTAAATGGAACAACCTATATGTTTATCGATATCTTGACAGAAAATGACTTTTTGAAAACAAATTTGTATAGTTTATAATTTTTCTACGCTTAACCTAACTTTTAACAGCCGATTTAGTGTCATGAATAATTATCAAAATTATAAGTAGATATCCTAAGATAAATGTATTATCGTATATAAATAGCATATTAGAGGTTTTATTTTAGGCTAAATATGCATAAAATAGATTTTTTCTTAAAACTCAATTTTTTCCCTGTATAAAAAATATGCAAGTTTTTTTCTGAATAACTGGATACTACATTTGTTTATGTCTAATCAAAATTAACGCGACTAATTCGGACATTTGAAAATTAAATAAAAGTTAGGCTAGGTGTCGAAAAAGTACAAACGGCACTTAGTTAGACCCAGATATAGTCATTTTGAATCAAAACATCGATAAACATACAGGGTATTCCAGTTAAACACATAACGTCACTTCCGATCTAACCGAAAGTACTACAAATACGTTGAAAGTTCTACAAATGGGTCATATATCTAATTTCCAATTTTCAGAAATTTGCTTTAAATAACAAAAAGTTATAAGAGCGCACCAGTTGTTTGTTACACCCAGTATAATCCATTAAGTGTTAAACAAAATCTCACAAAAATAGTTTAAAATAAAAAATAAAAAAGCCACCCATTAAAAATGTTATGGTATTTTTTCACCCTAAAATTCAATTCTGAATCACTGTGCGACAAGTAAAAGTGAAGTGGACAACATATTCAATAAATCTTTAAGTTTGTTTCAAGCTGTAGAGTTGATTTGCTTACTTCCTTAGCACGAACGTAAACAAGGGTAGTCTAAAGTTTTATTGACAATTTGAAGATATGCAAAAGCTCAATGTAGACTTGTAAAGCAGTCTAATTAACAGTTCAAGATTGTACACTTTTATTTGTAAACTCGATTTTCTATTACTTGCATTCCCTCAACATTACATTTTAGGTTATTACAGAATAAGTCAGAGATGCAATTAATTAACGTTTGTATTTCCTGCTTCTCAAATATAACAAAACGTAATTTGCTAGTATAAAGTTTAGTAATCGATATGTAGGGGAACGATAAAAGTTTGTTTCGTATAACTCTTCAGTCAGATTTAGTTGTTGTTCGGTAAGAATAAGAAAAAAACAAAAACAAAACACTTAAGGTAAAATATTAGTTTATGATTTTTACCAAATTGACATTTTAAAAAGTGAAACAATTTTTTTGAAAATAGAAATCTATAGGCTCGAAAATTTAATGGTGAACGAGTAAAAAAATTCTCTCTGATAATTGAATGACATGAAAAAGGGCTTAACGTTATCATGCAAAGTAGTATTACTTTCAGTGGGGAACGAGATCTCATTAGCCATCTCACTTAGAAATCATTATATATATATATATATATATATATATATATATATATATATATATATATATATATATACAGAGTCCGCCTTTGGGAGATGATCCTATGAGTATCTGCTAAACCAAACTTACTATAATTTTGAAAATTTGATGACAGGGTAATGATGTTAGGGCTAACTCAACTTAGTAATAACTCGTTAATTGTTCTGTTCCTGTCAAACAATTTGAATAAAACTTTGAGGTGTTGTAGGCAAAGGTTTATTGCAACAGTCTGCAAAAAATGACATTTGTATTTTTCATAAAAATAAAATTATGAATGTCTAAACTTGACTATCAAAAAATGCAAGTTACTCAAAAAAATCAAATGGAAACCCCTATTTTTTATTACTCAAATCGATTTAACGTCAAAAATTAAGGTAAGTTTGTTTAAAACTTTATTTGCCTAAACGTAACAGTTTCATATTTATTATTAAAAAAGTTCCAATTTTAAAATTTGTGACAAAAATGAGCTACATACTTAAATCTAGTATTCCTTGTTCGTGGTCACCATGGAAACGCATCTGTCAATTTTTTTAGAAAAATGGTTTTTTTTAAACGACTGAAATTTCGTATCTAGTTTATTTAACAAACTTATCTTAAAATTCGACATAGAATCCAAAAATGTATTAATTAATATTAATTAATTTATAATTAATTAATATTAATTCCATTTAAAATAAGCGACTAAATACCGACTTCCGGTATAACCGGAAGTGGTACGAACGTGAAAATATTTTAGATAAGTTAGCCCTAACATCATTACCCTGTCACCAAATTTTCAAAATTATAGTAAGTTTGGTTCAGCAGATACTCATAGGATCAGCTCCCAAAGGCGGACCCTGTATATATATATATATATATATATATATATATATATATATATATATATATATGAGGTTTTGGCCAGTATATATCTTGAAAACTGTCTGAGCTACGATATAGAAATTTGGTAATTATAAACAGTGGGTAGTATTACCCGTTTTAAGCAAGCAGCCACCTTGTTGCAACGTTACTTTTCGGGTCACGTGGTATCATTTTCAAAATTTTTAATGGAACACCCTGTATATTTTTCCACCTTTGTAAAGGTCACTCTTATGCTAATTCGACGATATCTATTTGTATGTTCTTTCTTGGTTTTGTAGGTACTTAGCAGTCATAAACAAATTTTTATTATTTTTTATTTGAATAACAAAGATAGAAACAAACATAAAATAATTGGAAAATAACACTTTTATTACAGTTGATGCACAAATTGATTTCCACCTTCATTAATGCAGCATTAAAATTTAAGTAAATTTCTTCCACATTCTCCATTAATGATCAGCATATCGACATACTCATCGTAAGTGAACCGTAAAGGCATAATAACTGTTAAGTCAATTAACTTTTGTAATAAGTTTCGGTGGTGGCATATGAAGCTTGCCCTCATCGAAGTCCACCACAAAAATTAAGACTCGTTTGGAAAAAGAAATAAATTTTATTTAAAGACAATTATAAGTTACGTTATTTATTATTCGCTGACACTCCTGGACAGACGACGGTGGACGGAGGTTCCCTCCAGGGGTTGGAAAACGGATTCGGGCGGCACCCAAAGATAAAATACTGTCAAGGCGGTCTTTGGGTCCAGTCATGAACGTGTACGGTTTACAAACGGCTGCGTCGGGTTTCCCAGTGAAGGGATAAAGTTCAGGGTTTAATCCTTATGATAGAAGATGTACCTAAAACTCAATTAATACGGACGGACGGCGGATACAATAGACAAGGCAAACAAAATTCCTTCACCAATGATGGATGAAAATGAATGATTGTTAATAAATAGGAATTCTATTAATTATTCAAATTTCAATGATTACGGTTCAAGCAAAACGGTGGTCCGTAGCAAAGTGATTTCCTTGTTACTTATCGAAATAAATTTAACTAAATTTTGATACTCGTTTACAGAGCAAGTATTTACTAAGTTGAACTATATCAATTCATTTTTACTAACTACCCTTTATCTCATGGTAATTCACAATTGCAATTTTCGTCTGTACTTGATGCAGTGAGAAGGAAAGATAATCGTTTTGGTAAAAGCACTTAACCTATATCGATTATGACATTTAAAAGGTGGGAACGGCTGGAAATTCCATAATTTTAGTGGTGAGGCGACAGCGCAACAATTTTTTAATTGATATTAAATCAATTACTGAATTAATATTTCTTTCATCGTGCTAAAATTATTATTTGTGAAATAACAGAACAATTGATATAAAATTCGGCCAGTTTCCATTAACAAAAAATACTTATTCTACAGAATGTTTTAATTAATTATAATTCACATTTTTGTCTAGTTATAATTTTAAAATTCTCAAATGTTGATTGCTTCTTGCACATGTGTGACGGTTAGAACGCATTCTTAAAAATAGTTTCTTTACACAATGGAACGAGATTACAATCCCCATTGTAGTTGTTTACCTTGTTCATACGATAGAGATTATTTCAGGTTTAACTTTAATTATTTAAATCGAAACTGTTATTTAACAATGCAATTTTCACTAATATTAACTAATTTATAAGGGTTAACTATTACTTGTTTATATTAATTTAAAACTCTCTTAATTAGATTGATCGGCTTTTAAAGTCTATTTGAATGCTTTGGTTTCTTATCTCTAATATTAATATAAAAGGTTTTGAATGTAATTTTCCATTTAACATGTGCGTTTGAATATAAACTGAATTACTACTTATCAAGGTTTAATTTGGTAATAACAAAAAGAAAACTTGCATTTATATTAACGGTTATTTGTAATAACTGATAAGTTTTAATTTTGAATTAAAGAAAAATCTCTATTTACAATTAACGGCAATCTCTTAGATCTTTTTAATTTCTGCTCAACTAACTTTAACTATAACTATTTGACCTTTATTACGAGTCAATAAATTACTTAAATCTTACTCTTATCAGTATTCAACGGTGAGTACTTAATTAACTTACGGACTTAATTACGGTTTGTTGACGGAGTAAAAAGGAAAAAAAACTAATCTTCACACTTTTAACAACAATAATACAGTGAACGATTGTTTACTGACAACCAGTGGCACGCTAACTTTGTCGAACGCGTCGTACAAAAACAAAAAGTGGGCCTCTATATATTGTTATAAAAAAATTAACAAACCTTGTTATGAAATAGTAGATTTTTGTTTGTTCTTCTATCTTTCAAATATTCAGATTAGAATTTTTTAAGTTAAAATCATACGAATACTTACCGAAATGATCAAAACTGTTAATAAAAATGAATTAACATAGGATGCTAGATAATGGATAATATTATTTTTAAATTAACGTTATTTATAATTAGTAATTTTAAATTTTAAAAATTTTATTCATAAATGCAAAAATTTTAAACAATATTGTTGGAACATTGAACATGTTTTGACAGAACTGGAGTTTACGCGCTTTGTTTTTTGAAAATTCTTGTATTAACGTTTCAATGTCTTAACTCTTGAATTAAAGTAGACTCGATTGAAATGATGGGAAGATTTTCCAATCGTTCTTGTACCATAGCAGAACATAAATAGTTTTTATTTTATTTTGCCACCATAATGTTCTTTATTTTATTTTGCCACCATAATTTTCTTTATACGCCCCCAAATGCGGGCGTAATGTGGTCTTTATAGCACGGAAATGTCATTGTTGCTAAGCAGCTTCGCGTCGGGCTTTTAACATTCCCTCGAGCCATAATCTTCTGATTATGCCCTTAATACATAAATATCTATTAATGATTTTTAATTTAGAAAACGATCTTTCCGCTGTGGCTATGGAAACTGGCGTTGTCAATATAATTCGTAACGCCACAAAAATGTTTGGGTAAGAATAATGTAAATTATTGGTTACTGTAATTTAGGGTAGCAATTGACGAATAAGTGACATTATATTAACTTTGCTTCATATATTAAACCATAAAATCATCATGCTTACAATTTCAAATTCTTTAACTTTTTAGCAAGTGCCATAGCTACATTCTTTGCAGCATTATCAAAATTTTCGCAGAAGTAATTTCATAAAAAACATCGTATATTTCGCCTAGTTGATACCTTGAAGGTGTTATAGCATCAATTCGGTTGGACCATCTGGTATCTGACAACGACTTTAAAGTCAAATTTGATATCCGTTTTTTCAAAATCGCCCATCGATGGGTCGAAGCAGAGAAAAAGTTATAAGGTTCTTGAACTATAGAAAACAAATTTACAAATATTATATTTGACTTTCCGCCATCGTTAACGACAAGGTTCAAACTATGGTTAGAACAGGGTATAAAAAATGCTGTTGGATTGATATTTAAAGTTTTTTTTGTAAACCATTATGCTTACCCTTCATGTTTGCCACGTTGTCATAGCCTTGACTGCGTAAATTAAAAATATGGAATCCATAATTTTCTAAGGTCGATAAAAAAAATTTGTTAAACCTTCACAGGTAACATCAATAACAGAACAAGTTAGGAAGTGTTCTTCAATACTAATTCCCGAATCGTTTAAATTTACGAATCTGATACATATTGAAATCTGTTCTTGGTGGCTGATATCGGGAGTACAGTCGAGGATGATAGATTAGCTTTTTTCGCCATGTTTAAAAGTTTAGAACTAACGTTACTTCCTAATTAAGTTATTACTTTATAGTTTTATTCTTTTTAATTCGATTCAAAGATCTGTACTTGCTTCAAAATCAGGAAATGTAACATAATTATTCGGAGTAACTTAAATGTTCACTTAAATGATGCCAATCATTAAACCCACTATCGTTACTTAATTTTATAGTTATCGCAGAATTTGCAACATTAAGGATTTTGCAATAAAAACAATATACAGTATTCTTTTCTTTAGAATATAACAACCATCCTTGTTTAACTTTTTCATTATTATGTAGAATTCTAGTAAAATACGTGTCAGAAAACATTTGTCTTTAGGGTAAATCTGATTTTTAACCTGATAACGCCTTGGCCCATTATCTACTAATACTTGAACATGATGGAGAAATAAAACTTTTGGCCATAACCCTGGATCATCAGAAAGTTGCAAAAATTTCTCTACATCATCATCAAGTTTACAATCTTTGCTAGAAATTGATTATAGCTAAATATTGACACTGCCTTCCAATTCCTTCTCCAGCAGTTCTTCATCAGTAGTTGAGCAAACTGTAGTAATCAAGAAATCGGACACCATTTGGCTGCTACTTGGTTCAGTTTGTAATTCCTCCGTTGATGTAGACAGAAGGTCTTTGTTTTCTTGAGAAGTGGTTGTTTTTTTGAAAAAAACGCATGTATCGTGTTATTTGTTGTTTCGCCTAAATAATGGAAAATTACATAACACAACAAAGAACATGCTTGTGATTTTAAATGGCTTTTTGTGTAGGTTGTTAAACAAAAGGGAACTGTTTCAAGATTTCATCGAAAAATATGGCTCCATATAACTTCATTATACATTTTAAATACATATTAATTAAAAGAAAACAAAAACAGAAAATCTATCTGCCTAATAAGGATTAAAACATTTGTACTTGAGATGCACTTTATTATTTGCATTAACACAGAGTCGGCGGTAGGTACTGCAAATGTGATTCAACGTTATCCTTTTCATTACTTTGTATAAGGGCAATCATTGCTCTGAGTTTCTTCAGATAATGATAAGATCAGTGATTTGAATGGTTAGTCGAAGATACATTCATTTCTGGACCATCACAATGTACCTATTCAAAAATATATACTATTAAGATGTTACCATACTATTCATTCATTTGTGTTTGCAAATTTTCCGGAGGCAAACATGTAAACAATACCAGTTCTCAATCATTTTAAAAATTAAGATAAGAAACTAAAATATCTCAAGTCAAATGTTATCTTACCTCGACCGGCCATTCTTAATAATAGATATACTCTACTTAATCTTGTCATCCTCATAAAAGATCAGAAGATCACGGTTACTCACAAACTCGGAGCCTCGCACGCGTATTCTGATTATTAATCCTAGATGTTATACTCAACGTTTTTTTAACGCTATGTGCATTAAAATAGACCGCAACACTGTACGGTCCTAACAATAGCATGAAGACCGTTATATACACCACAAGCGGTCCTCACTTTGGAGAAATATAGGAGGAATAAACACCTGGACCACAACGTAATAAAGAGAGGTTACCCTTACTATGTATTCATGTACACGTTCATTTTATTTCCATTATATTTAGGTTTTAGGGAATATACTGATAAAATTAAGAAATAGTAAGTAAAAATAGAAATATTATGCAACATTTCAAGCTACTAAGATGAATTGTTATATGATAGTCCTCACTTTATGCTCAGTATGTCGTGTCCTCACATTAATGTCAGTCACACACACACACACACACACACACACACACACACACACACACACACACACACACACACAAATATATTATATATATATATATATATATATATATATATATATATATATATATATATATATATATATATATATATATATATATATATATATATATATACAGGTATGGAAAAACATTATTGCGGGCCTGACTTATAGTAAGCTAGAAAGAAACCCAATAAGCATTATATGAGTGTGAGAGAGACATAACTTTACCGATGTTGCCACTTGTACATATTTGCTTGTAGCCACAAAATATGAACTACTTACAGTCCGCACGGCCAAAGAATGCCTGAGCGTTGGATGCGCATTCGTCCAACTTCAAGTCTCTTAAGTGCGGCATGTCAGTGGCATCGCCACCAAAAGCGCGTTCCGTTTATTATCAAGTATTACACTAATTAATTATTTATTTATGTTATTAATTTACATACGTACTTTTTAATTAAACTTTATTACAATTATTGCAACAAAACGACAGTGAACCATTTTGTGTCCTATGTGAATTTTAAAGCTCATAATACTCAAATTTATTAGACAAACGTGTATAAACCACAAATACTTTTCTCCAAAGTGTATGGAAATATAAAAATTGATTACCTAAGGAATATCATAATTTTTTTAAATCCTGAATAATACTCTTTTAATACAGCCTATTCTGTTTCTATAATTAAAAATCTAACTTATACTTTTTTGATTTTCATAAACGATTAAACTGTTGTGTTCATTTGTAATTCAAATACAAGATTTATTACTTGTCAACATGGTTATTTTTTATTTTATAAATGTTTAAACTATTACTGTTCCTATGTAATTCAAATAAATAAAATATTTTAAAATTTCTTGTGGTTTGGTGACGAATCATTGAAAACGCGACACCGACGCCACTGATAATTCTTTCAGTCGATATTGCGTTAACGAGTGCGGCCGAATTCACGAACATCCATGCGTGACACGAGGCATTCTTTGGCCGCGAGGACTGTAAGTCTCCTTCAATCTATCTTCAACATTTCTAACGAAACCAAAATAATTAGGATGATGTTGAAAAGTCACGTGTTTTTGACACTATTAAGTAAATACTTTACACTTAAACATTAAATGATAATACCTTAAACATCGAAGTTTATTGTAATTACGAATTTATGACATGGTTCGATTACTACTCGTAAGAAGAACCAAGAAGAAACTTACGAGAGCTACAAACAAGAACATTAACATTTACATTGATAGTATAACTTAAGTTTAAGGTTTAACTTTAGCATTATAATTCTAATAATTATAATTCTTATTGAAAAACCAACTATTTCTAAAAATGAACAGAATACCCTTTTTTTCAAAACTCTACTTTATAAGATTTTCGAAAAGACCCCTTTTTAAAAATCCAAATGCTTCTTACGAGTTGTTTCCCGAACATAAATATTTTTAATTAAAGCTTTATACGACGTAATGACAATAATATGTTGAAATTTTCAAGAGCAGTCATTCACAAATGCTTATAGCGACGAAGACTCGCTTGGCTAATAGGACAATAGAAATTTAGAAACTGAACTCCAAAACCTTGCCGTAGAAAAGGTTTCGCCCGTTTTGCTCTTCCTATTATAAGAAGTGTAAATTTTTAAAATATTCAAGCGATCGTAACAAATCCCGCATAACATCAATGACATTTTACCCAAAAATTATGTGTGCATAATAATTTAACACAATTTATTCTAATAACGACCCGTATGGAATAACACGTACATTTCCACTCAAATACGTGTAAATTACCTCTCAATTACATACATTTAAATCTTAGTTGTATAAAATACACCAAATAAAAAATACGCCCAGAAACATTATCGACTATTAAGACTTATTCACTATTTTATTCATTTATATTTTATTAACAAGATGGTTAGGATACAATTACATTAGGTAACGCTAGAGAACAAATAGGAACAAGGTATGTAAAATTAGCAAACTATCCAGCTTATGCAAACACCTAGCTAACAGTCACTACTTCAGGTAATAGTGTGCAAACTCTTTTTCGCAATCTAAAGGGTTAAGTGGACAAGCAGGGGTCGAGAACTTATAAAATTAATGGTAAAAACTGTGAACATATAGATGTAGAGAAAACTAAACGACCTATCAAATCCTTTAAAGAAAATTTAACTCATATCGAATACAAACAGTAGTTGTTCAATATCTTGCTGTCCAACAAACATGTAGAAATGTAGCGATGGCGTTATTGTTAAAACGGTCATTTAAACAATAAACTACTAATCAAACATTGTGAGCCAGAGCACAATGGGTAGAGCAGCAGACAAGATGCTTCTACTTCAAGTCACTGGTGGTTCAACTAGAAAGGCTTTTAATGTTTGTTAGTAAAATTTCTAAATGTGTTTGTGCTATTAAACTCCGTATAATATTGAGCCCAACACCCAAAACGAAAATTGAACTTGGTGGATTAATAATGATTGGATTTTCTTCAGTTTCGAAAATATGACTTACATTGTTACATTCATAGTTTGTTAAAATCACAAAACTCAATTTTTTGTTAATTATGTTATTACACATAGTATTGTAAATTATGAAGTTAATGTAACCAACTCTTCGTAATAAATTTGTCGTAGCTTTCTCTTGCGGTCCTTTATACTTTTTGAAACTATATACGTAACAGCGTTAAACTAAGGTTTATAAACGTTAATTTTTAAACAATCAGGAACTGTTATAGAGTGCATTTGTTTGCTCCGATAAACTGTTTGCCTCTATTCCGGGGTTGAGACAGGCACCCATATATATATATATATATATATATATATATATATATATATATATATATATATATATATATATATATATATATATACAGGTGTCCAGTTTAAGATGAAATGCATGGGGATATTGGAAACCGTTAGAGATACGAAGATGGTTAAATGGAGAAAAAGTTGCGTCATTATATGCCCAAGAAGTAACCATGGTTACATGTCAAAAATCCTTCCATTTACTAGACACAGGGTGATAACTGAAAATATGCGTTTTCTAAAATCGCTATATCTTGTTTCTTGCAAGAGATACATCCACGATTTTTGCAGGATGGGGTAACAGTAGCGAGGATTTCAAAAATGATTTTGAAAAAATCTAGGCCTACTAGATTTTGAGATAATGCACGCAACTTTCGATTTTCTTATGGACGCCATATTGGATTTTGCATTTTGAATTCTTCATAAAAATGCTTTTCAACCATATATCATATGTTTATAATCTGCCAATGAGAAAGTGTCAAATTACACAATTAAATTTATATCAAAGCAACCTTGACATATTATGTATTTTAATTAAATGAAAATTAATCTACAAATTAAACTAACTATTGAGAACAATATTATTGATTATTAACATAAATCATAATAATAAAAGTGACAAAAACAACAAAAATAAAATTTAATATTATACTGAATTTTACTATTAATTAATCAAATGCTCGAATAAACCTCCATTCTCTTGCAATAATTGAATAGATGGTTGATTGGCAAAGGCCTAGTTTGATATAAATTTAATTGTGTAATTTGACACTTTCTCATTGGCAGATTATAAACATCTGATATATGGTTGAAAAGCATTTTTATGAATTCAAAATGCGAGATGATAAGGAACTCTTGTGATGCAGTGCTAACTCGATGCAGATGGTGTTTGCAGGAGAATGAAGGTTTATTCGAGCATTTGATTAATTAATAGTAAAATTCAGTATAATATTAAATTTTATTTTTTGTTGTTTTTTGTCACTTTTATTATTATGATTTATGTTAATAATCAATAATATTGTTCTCAATAGTTAGTTTAATTTGTAGATTAATTTTCATTTAATTAAAATACATAATATGTCAAGGTTGCTTTGATATAAATTTAATTGTGTAATTTGACACTTTCTCATTGGCAGATTATAAACATATGATATATGGTTGAAAAGCATTTTTATGAAGAATTCAAAATGCAAAAATCCAATATGGCGTCCATAAGAAAATCGAAAGTTGCGTGCATTATCTCAAAATCTAGTAGGCCTAGATTTTTTTCAAAATCATTTTTGAAATCCTCGCTACCTGTTACCCCCATCCTGCAAAAATCGTGGATGTATCTCTTGCAAGAAACAAGATATAGCGATTTTTAGAAAACGCATATTTTCAGTTATCACCCTGTGTCTAGTAAATGGAAGGGAATTTTTGACATGTAACCATGGTTACTTCTTGGGCATATAATGACGCAAGTTTTTCTCCATTTAACCATCTTCGTATCTCTAACGGTTTCCAATATCCCCATGCATTTCATCTTAAACTGGACACCCTGTATATATATATATATATATATATATATATATATATATATATATATATACATACATCCATACATATAGGTATGGAAAAATATTATCACGGGTCTGACTTATAATAATTAAAACAAAGACAGTACAATCACTTCACGTGCTAAGTGAGATAGAATACACAACAAAGCGCTGATGCCACATATGCGTCTTTTGAGTAGGCTAGTATCAATGGCACATTTAATTTCTACTGTCAACGAGAATTGAAAATCAGTGTTTTTGCAAGTCCGATACAATACTCATGTCTTCCGCTGAAGAAAAAATACAGATGATTAAGTGGTATTATTCAGGAAGCACTCCAAGTAATGGGCAGGTTTGCTTTTTCCTTTGAAAACAGGCCAATTCCATCAGAAAGTACGATTATGCGTACTGTTTGTAGCTTTTAAAGATGTAGATCTTTAAATAATTGTAGAAAATGCAGTAGCATTGATGGTAATGATGGCGAGCATTCTGGTCATAACTTAAACAAAGAGCGCGAACTCCAAGAAATTATAGTGTGTAGTTTAGCAGAAACTAATTTCCCGTGCAATAGTACAAAAATTGCTGAAGAAATGAATAATGAACCAAGAACAGTTCGCAATATCTTGAAATGGAATAAATACCATTGCTGTAAGTTGCAAACTACACAAGATTTTTTTCCAGAAGATCATCAAAAGCGTATGGAATTTTGATATGATGAATCGGGCTAATGAAAACGAAAGATTTATTTAAAATATTTTGTTTACCGACGAGTGTTCTTTTAACTTACATGGCCATCACAATCCGTCTGTCGCTGTTGGTTACACTCGTGTAAACAAACACATTAGTATTCCTTACCGGACACAATACCCCCAAAAAGTTAATGTGTGGGCAGGAATTTTAGACAATTCCATAATTGGTCCATTTTTTATCAACGGAAACTTGAATGCGGACAAATAGAAGTGTTGAGAAACCAGATAGTTCCAGCTGTTCAACACCTCAATATAAATTTTGGTAACATTTGGTATCAAGAAGATGGCTATCCTGCTCATACTGCAATAAGAATTCAACAGTTTTTGGAAACTACGCTCCTAACCGTATTATTAGTGGAAAAGGTACTATTAGATATCCTCCTCGCTCACCTGATATCGCGCCAAACGACTTTTTTGTTTGGGCATACATATCCCAGCAAATTCATGGGCACAGACATGAACATGCTAACAATTTGGACGAACTTCGTGTCAAAATTGCAGACTCTTTAAACAGCATCGCCCAAGAAATGTTAGAAAACACCCGAACTGAATTTTATGATAGATAGGGTTACTACCTTGCGCAAGGCAGTAACCCTATCTATCATAATCTTCACATTTTGTAATTTTATTATAATCTGCTATATATTCACAATGATGTTTATCTGTATAAATTATTTAAAAATATTAAAATGTACCTAAAGTAAATTATGACAAAAACTTATTCAGTTGTAATTAATTCTAATTTACATTTTATAAAATTAAAAATGAGTTTTGATTTACAAAATTAACAAAGTTTTTAATTGAAAAATCAATATTGTACAATTCAAATTACTTTGTTTATAAACTTCGATTTAATAAATAAATTTCACTAAAAATATTTAATACCACTGATTTGATAGAATCTTTTGTTAATTGTCTCTGTAATGTTTATAATTAAATTATACGTTAACACCTTATATCTACTGTTGCTCCATTTCAACTGTTTTTTGTATGTTAAACTTTTAAATTGATGCTTATTTTAATATTGTTCAAGATTTCAAATTTTAATTCTTTTTAATCTTAGATTCAATGTTTCTATGAAATTTTGCTAGGTTGTAACTGTATTGCTAATTTTCAACTTGCCATTGTTGTCTATTATGTATCTAAATTTTATAAAAAATAGATATTTATATATATTTATTATTGGTGCTTTAAAACTGAATTTATGAATAATATCTGTATTTAGTATTCGTGTTTGCAAGTGTTTAAAAATTAATTCGTTGACAGTAATTAAATTGCCATTATAACTAACTGTACTAAAGTGTTAGGCATCTAGCTGCTTTGTATAGTTATTTCGATAGTCTCAATCATTATGCTAAACGTGATTGTTCAATACTGTCATCATGTTTTAATGTATTGATAAGTCAGACTTGATAATAATTCATTATCATACCTATAATTGCATCTAATGGTTAATGTATATGTATATATACATAATATCTATGATAATATATATATATTATATATATATATATATATATATATATATAGGTGTGCCTGTCTCAACCCCGGAATAGAGGCAAACAGTTTATCGGAGCAAACAAATGCACTCTATAACAGTTCCTGATTGTTTAAAATTAACGTTTATAAACCTTAGTTTAACGCTGTTACGTATATAGTTTCAAAAGTATAAAGGACCGCAAGAGAAAGCTACGACAAATTTATTACGAAGAGTTGGTTACATTAACTTCATAATTTACAATACTATGTGAATAACATAATTAAAAAAATTGAGTTTTGTGATTTTAACAAACTATGAATGTAACAATGTAAGTCATATTTTCGAAACTGAAGAAAATCCAATCATTATTAATCCACCAAGTTCAATTTTCGTTTTGGGTGTTGGGCTCAATATTATACGGAGTTTAATAGCACAAACACATTTAGAAATTTTACTAACAAACATTAAAAGCCTTTCTAGTTGAACCACCAGTGACTTGAAGTAGAAGCATCTTGTCTGCTGCTCTACCCATTGTGCTCTGGCTCACAATGTTTGATTAGTAGTTTATTGTTTAAATGACCGTTTTAACAATAACGCCATCGCTACATTTCTACATGTTTGTTGGACAGCAAGATATTGAACAACTACTGTTTGTATTCGATATGAGTTAAATTTTCTTTAAAGGATTTGGATAGGTCGTTTAGTTTTCTCTACATCTATATGTTCACAGTTTTTACCATTAATTTTATAAGTTCTCGACCCTGCTTGTTCACTTAATCCTTTAGATTGCGAAAAGAGTTTGACACTATTACCTGAAGTAGTGACTGTTAGCTAGGCTTGTATAAGCTGGATAGTTTGCTAATTTTACATACCTTGTTCCTATTTGTTCTCTAGCGTTACCTAATGTAATTGTATCCTAACCATCTTGTTAATAAAATATAAATGAATAAAATAGTGAATAAGTCTTAATAGTCGATAATGTTTCTCGTATTTTTATTTGGTGTATATTTATACAACTAAGATTTAAATGTATGTAATTGAGAGGTAATTTACACGTATTTGAGTGGAAATGTACGTGTTATTCCATACGGTCGTTATTAGAATAAATTGTGTTAAATTATTATGCCACATAATTTTGGGTAAAATGTCATTGATGTTATGCGGATTTGTTACGATCGCTTGAATATTTTAAAAATTTACACTTCTTATAATAGGAAGAGCAAAACGGGTGAAACCTTTTCTACGGCAAGGTTTTGGAGTTCAGTTTCTAAATTTCTATTGTCCTATTAGCCAAGCGAGTCTTCGTCGCTATAAGCATTTGTGAATGACTGCTCTTGAAAATTTCAACATATTATTGTCATTACTTCGTATAAAGCTTTAATTAAAAATATTTATGTTCGGGAAACAACTCGTAAGAAGCATTTGGATTTTTTAAAATATTCACGGTTTGTCATAGATTAAAGCTTTTTTTGGAACACTTTTATGAATTTTAGTTTTTTTTAAAAACCTCGAGGTCGTTTCGCAACCGCTGAAGACATAGATGAACGATATGTGTCCTAAAATTGCTGGGTATTCAATACTGTTGAATAGATTGTTTCTTCGAACTTGCCTATGTCAGGTTTCGTAAAATAAATGTTAGATGAGAACTGAGCCAGCTCAGTCAAAAGCACAAGGAGGTTCACAGCTTCGCCGACTACAATCACGGAGTCCTAAGATGAGTTAACTGTTTGCAAAGGACATATTAGTTTCGTATCCTTTATGAGTCGTGATGCTCAGCTTTAAATGAAACCTCACAAAAGTCTTCAATTTATTACGAAATCTCTGAAATAATAGGAATTATTTTGCATCTGACTTAGTCAGTGACTCCTCGATCATCAGATGAGCCACTTCCCCTGAATTTTACGAACCTTTCGAACGTGTGCTCAATTGGCATACTTCCACAGTAGTCACTTTCGTTTTTAAGTCAAACATATCTTGAAAATATGGTGAGCAGACCTTTTGTATAAGAAATCGTAGGCAGTACGGAATTAAGGCAACTGTCACATAACATAACATATTTGGGAAATGTAAGCTTTTTAACTGAACCTCTAGAAGTCCATTACTTGAAGAAATACTAGCCTGGCGAAACATATGTGAGGGACCTGTTTTGTAGAAGATTTTTTAAACTGCATAGGATCAGTTTTTTATAAATTTAGGGAACACCGAGAAATCGGAAAAAAACTTATTTGTCGCACTTTTTCCCCCTGAAGGGGAGGCATCATACGTTAAACAATTGTTTCATCAAAAAAAACTTTAGTCGCCCAACTTAACGCCTGGTCCGTATGTCAGAATAACAAATTGAGAAACGTAATTACAGAATCAAAATGGTAAGCAATGCACAGGTACATTACCTATCGATAAAACCCCCCTTTATGCATTATCCCTAAGATTATATCAGGTAGACATTGTCAAAATGCATGTAACTTGATTTATGCGAAAAATAATCGGTAGTACCACTATAAATACTTCAAAATAATCGAGTTGTAGATAGATAACTTGGTGCATAATTACGAAGAATGTCAGTTTGACAGTTTAAATAATCCGAACGCGAAGGGAAAGCTCTGTTCAATCGACCTGACACGATATGTAATTATGCAGGAAGTTTGAGATGTACAACCATAATTATTTTGAGGTACGAATTGTATTTATTGCGATTATTTTTTTGAGTAAAATTCACCAAATGGAAACAATTTATTAATTTAAGTGCATATTAGGACAATAACAACTACGTCTATTGCATTTAATTATAAACCTCAAAAACGACTAATTTTTTAATAATTATCGATAAACGTCAAAATCTGACATATCGTGTAGTTTGCATGAACCAAATTAAAGTGGTTGCTATGGAAATGCGAGTGATGTAAAATTTTCTATGGGTAGAGTTACTCTAGGTATAATCATGTATTATTGACATTATACGAGGTAACTTAACTGAATTGGACGTTCTCATTGGTTGAAATGACACGAAAAAAATAATCGTAGGTTATGTCCCAAGACCTATGAATTTTGCCGGTTAAAACTACAGTAGCTTTTTTTTAAATTTGTTTAGAAAACATTTGAAACTTAATAATTCAACTCTTTGTGAATTATTAAGTCAAGAATATTTGCTAAAAAACAAATTAAAAAAAATCTGCTGTAGTGTTAACCAAAAAATTCATAGGGCGAGGGGTATATGTTAAGATTATTTTTTATGTTTTTATGTTATTATTTTACACAAAGTATCATGTTCACTATAAATATTCAACAAAACATTGTACATTTTTATTTTATTTTATTACAGACTATCAAAAAGGTAAACAAAAATTTAATCGCTGAATAAAATCGCACTAGGGAATACTCAGTGTAAAAACGCTCTGATTGGTCCAATTGAGGAAAGTAGCATGCTGTAATTGTTGTTTGTTAGGTGTAGCAAATAATCATCATAATAATTTTACGTGTTCCACATTCGTAAATATTCATTAATCAAGCTAAATGTAAACAGTGTTACGTCATTTTAACAAGCTACCATCTTGCAAAAATATAACAGCTCGGCTATCACTAATAGAAGTGTGTACGACAGCAAATTGACAGTTAGTAACCCGTTTTTAATGTAATTTACGAATGAATAACAAACAAAATACATTTTACGCAAGGTTACGATTTGTTATATAGTATTCTTTTAGCAGTAATATTAATATTGCATGTATATTATTAATCAGGTTTCTATTGCTATATATAATGCTATTGCGTAATTTATATTCAGTTTATATTTTGCAAATGCAAATTTGTAAAAGTAGATACGGGTTCAACATTTGCAGGATTCAGTTTTTAATTAGAAAAGTTTTAATGAAGTATAGCTTATCGAAAGGATGAAGATAAAACGTTAATGGTATACCACGTAAATAACGTGAAACAGGAAATATTACATGGGTACGTTCAGCTTTAAATCGAATAATGCTATAATTGATTTTCTCTGTTTCGGGATTAGAATGCACAATTCTCGCACGCATTCTGATGTTGCAATGAACTCAATTCTTAAACGATTTTTAGTAAAACTTTTTTCAAGAGTTTATGTTATACACGTTATTAGAAAATGAAATATATGAAAGTTGTTTATTAGTTTCTACGGAAACTAATCAAATTAGCTCACTATTAATTATTTTACAACCAGATTTTTTCGTCGTCAGTAGTTAATAAATCAGAAGAAATAAGCCCGAAACAGAGAGAACAGTAACATACGTTGCCGAAGGCATTCCAAGCACTCGCCCATTCGAGCCTACGCCGCTTGCGGCTCAGGTTCGCGGCTCAGCTTCGCTTCTCTCGTGTTAGAATAGATTCAAGAGCCCTCAAAACGTGAAGATCCATCATAATCTCGAGGTCGAGCTTTTTCTTAATCGCTATACCTTCCCATTAATTCTAGAAATCACACTACCAGCAAACGTCTTTACAAAGCAATGCTGTATGGCATGTGGTGCCATCATGTAGAAAACAATTGTTCGAGGTTCTTGTCGTCCAGGGGATCCTACGAAAAGTTAGACATTATGGCAACATATCGTGTTCCATTTATAACCCATAATCCTTAATTGTAAACTGTATTAAGACATAAAAGATTTTTAATTCTTCCATAGTTAAATCTTTCCAGTATGTTATTCGCGAGTTCCTTTTGTGTTGTGTGTGCGCGCTTGTATGCGCTTGTGTGCGCCTGTGTGCGTCTGTGTGCGCTTGTCTGCGCTTATATACGCTTGTGTGTGCTTTCGTGAGCTTTCGTGTTCTTCTTTGTGTTTACATATGCTTTTGTGTGCTTGCGTGAGCTTACCTGCGTTTATGTGAGCTTGCGTGCGCTTATATTACTTAAGTGTGCTTATGTGAGCTTGTATTTACTTGTATGTGCTTGTGCGTGCTTGTGTGTGCTTGTGCGTACTTGTGTGTGCTTGTGTGTGCTTGTGTGTGCTTGTGTGTGCTTATGTGCGTTTGTGTGTGCTTGTGTGTGCTTTCGTGTGCTTTCGTGTGCTTTCGTGTGCTTATGTGTGCTTGCGTGGGCTTAGGTGTGCTTGTGTGTACTTGTGTGTACTTAAGTGTGACTATTTGTGGTTGTATTTGCTTGTGTGTGCTTGTATGTGTTTGTATGTGCTTGTGTGTGCTTGTGTATGCTTGTGTATGTTTGCGTGTGCTTGTGTGTGCTTACGTGTGCTTGCGTGGGCTTAGGTGTGCTTTTGTGCTATTGTGTATGTATATGTGACTATTTGTGTGTGGTATTGCTTTGTGTGTGCTTGTGTATCGCTGTGTTGTGCTTGTATGTGTTTGTATGTACTTGTGTGTGCTAGTGTGTGCTTGTGTGTGCTTGTGTGTGCTTGTGTGTGTTTTTGTGTGCTTGTGTGTGCTTTCGTGTGCTTACGTGTGCTTGCGTGGGCTTAGGTGTGCTTTTGTGTACTTGTGTGTACTTTAGTGTGACTATTTGTGGTTGTGTATGCTTATGTGTTCTTGTGTGCTTGTGTGTGCTTGTGTGTGCTTGTGTGTGCTTGTGTGTGCTTGTGTGTGCTTGTGTGTGCTTGCGTGTGCTTGTGTGTGCTTGTGTGTGCTTGTGTGTGCTTGTGTGTACTTTCGTGTGCTTTCGTGTGCGTACGTGTGCTTGCGTGGGCTTAGGTGTGATTTTATGTGCTTGTGTGTACTTAAGTGTGCTTATGTGAGCTTGCATTTACTTGTATCTGCTTCTGTGTGCTTGTGTGTGCTTGTGTCCTTAAGTGTGCTTATGTGAGCTTGTATTTACTTGTATGTGCTTGTTTGTGCTTGTGCCACTTGTGTGTGCTTGTGTGTGTTTGTGTGTGCTTGTGTGCTTTCGTGTACTTACCTGTGTCTATTTGTGTGTTTGCTTATGTGTGTTAGTGTCGCTTGTGTGTGCTTGTTGTGTTTGTTGTGTTTGTGTGTGCTTGTGTGTGCTTGTGTGTGCTTGTGTGTGCTTTCGTGTGCTTGTGTGGGCTTAGGTGTGCTTTTGTGTCTTTGTGTACTTAGTGTGACTATTTGTGGTTGTACTTGTTGTGTTGTGTCTTGTGTGTTATGTGTTGTATTGTCTTGTGTGTGCTTTGTGTGTGTGTGTGCTTGTTGTGCTTGTGTTTGTGTGTATTTTTGTGTCTTGTGTGTTGTCTTTGTGTGCTTGTGTGTGCTTAGTGTGTGCTTTGTGGCTTTGTATAGTGTTATATTTGTGTGTGTTTGTGTCTTGTGTGTGCTTGTGTGTGCTTGTGTTGTGTGCTTGTGTGTGCTTGTGTGTGTTGTGTGCTGTCTGTGTTGCTTTGTGTGTTTGTGTTGCTTGAGTGGCTTAGTGTGTTGTTGTGTCTTGTGCTTAGTGACTATTTTGTGTTGTGCTTGTGTGTGCTTGTGTGTGCTTGTTGTGCTTTGTGTGCTTTCTGTGCTGTGTGTGGCTTGTTGTTGTGTGCTATTGTGCTTTGCAGTGTTTATGTGTACTTGTTGTACTTGTGTGCTTTAGTGTGATTGTGTGGCTTGTGTGTGCTTGTGTTTGTGGTTGTTTATTGTGTATGTGCTTGTTGTGCTTGTGCCTTGTGTGTGCTTTGTGTTGTGTGTATTGTGTGTGCTTGTGTGCTTTGTGATTACTGTGTTTGTGGCTTAGGTGTGTTTATTGTTGTACTTAAGTGTGACTATTTGTGCTTTGTAGTGCTATGTGTGCTTGCTTGTGTTGTGCTTTGTGTGTGCTTGTGTGTACTTTCTGTGTGTAGTGTGCTTGTGCTTAGGTGTCTTGTGTGCTTGTGTGTGCTTGTGTGCTTTGTTGCTTTTGTGTTGCTTGATGTGTGCTTTGTGTGCTTTGTGTGTGCTTGTGTGTGCTTGTGTGTGCTTGTGTGCTTTTGTGTGCTCTTTTGTGTGCTTGTGTGTGCTTGTGTGTGCTTGTGTGTGTTGTGCTGTGTGTGCTTTGTTGTACTGTGTGTGCTGTGTGTGTGCTTTGTGTTTGTGTGTACTTGATGTGCTTATGTACTTGTATCTTTGTGTGCTTGTGTGCTTGTGTGTGTACTTGTGCTATTACTTGATGTGCTTGTGTGTGCTTGTGTGTGACTTGTGTGTGCTTGTGTGCTGTGCTTGTGTGCTTGTGTGTGCTTGTATGTGCTTGTTGTGTGCTTGTGTTGTGTGTGCTTGTGTGTGTTGTGTGTGTGCTTGTGTGTGTTGTGTGTGCTTGTGTGTGCTTGTGTACTTGGTGCGTAGTGTGCTTGTGTGATTGTGTGTGCTTGTGTGTCTTGTGTGCTTATGTGTGCTGTGTGTATGTGCTTTGTGTGTTGTGTGCTTGTGTGTACTTGTGTGTGTAGTGTGCTTGCGTGTGCTTGTGTGTTTTATGTGCTTGTGTGTACTTAGGTGTGCTTATTGATATGTGTATTGTACTTGTATGTGCTTGTGTGCTCTTGTGTGTATTTGTGTTGCTTGTGTGTGTTGTGTGTGCTTGGCTTGTGCTTTCGTGTCTTTCGTGTGCTTACTGTGTGTGCTTAGTGTGCTTGTGTGTGCTTGTGTGTAGTTGCTTATGTGTTGTACTTGTGTGTCGTGTCTTTGTGTGTTGTGTGTGCTTGTGTGTCTTGTGTGTGCTTCTGTGTGTGCTTGTGTGTGCTTGTGTGCTTGTGTGTCTTGTGTGTATTTAGTGTTGTGTGTACTTGTGTGTGTCTGTGTGTGTGTGTGCTTATGTGTGCTTGTGTGTGCTTGTGTGTGCTTGTGTGTGCTTGTGTGTGCTTGTGTGTACTTTTATGTGCTTGTGTGTACTTAAGTGTGCTTATTTGTGGTTGTGTTTGCTTGTGTGTGCTTGTGTGTACTTTCGTGTGCCTTCCTGTGCTTACGTGTGTTTGCGTGGACTTAGGTGTGCTTTTATGTGCTTGTGTGTATTTAGGTGTGCTTATATGATATTGTATTTACTTGTATGTGCTTGTGTGTGCTTGTGCGTATTTGTGTGTGCTTGTGTGTGTTTGTGTGTTCTTGAGCGTGCTTTCGTGTGCTTTCATGTGCTTACTTGTGCTTGCGTGGGCTTAGGTGTGCTTGTGTGTATCTAAGTGTGCTTATTTGTGGTTGTGTTTGCTTGTGTGTGCTTGTGTGTACTTGTGTGCGCTCTTGTGTGCTTGTGTGTACTTGTGTGTGCTTGTGTGTGTTTGTGTGTGTGTGTGTGTGTGTTTGTGTGTGTGTCTTGTGTGTGCTTGTGTGTGCTTGTGTGTGTGTGTATGTGTACTTTTATGTGCTTGTGTGTACTTAAGTGTGCTTATTTGTGGTTGTGTTTACTTGTGTGCGCTTGTGTGCTTGTGTGCTTGTGTGTGCTTATGTGTGCTTGTGAGTGCTTGTGTATGCTTGTGTGTGCTTGTGTGTGCTTTTGTGTGCTTGTGTGCTTGTGTATACTTTCGTGTGCTTTCGTGTGCTTACGTGTTCTTGCGTGGGCTTAGCTGTGCTTTCATGTACTTGTGTGTATTTAAGTGTGCTTTTGTGTGCATGTGTGTACTTAAGTGTGTTTATTTGTGGTTGTGTTTGTATGTGTGTGCTTATGTGTGCTTGTGTGTGCTTGTGTGGCTTGTGTGTGCTTGTGTGTGCTTGTGTGTGCTTGTGTGCGCTTGTGTGTGCTTGTTTGTGCTTGTCTGTGCTTTCGTGTGCTTTCTTGTGGTTATTTGTGCTTACGTGAGCTTAGTTGTCCTTTTGTGTGCATGTGTGTACTTAAGTGTGCTTATTTGTGCTTGTGTTTGCTTGTGTGTGCTTATGTGTGCTTGTGTGTGCTTGTGTTTGCTTGTGTTTGCTTCGGTGCACTTCTGTGCACTTCCGCGTGCGCGTGCGCGTTTGTGCGGGTTTGGGTGTGGGTGTGGTTGTGCGTGTGCGTATGCGGGTAAGGTAGAGTTTAAGTATTAGTTCAAATTTTTTCAATATCTGAATTTGATTAATTTTATGATATTAAGCGTACGCATATTTTTTAAGAAAATTTAATTCTACATAACTTTTCTTTATAAAGTTTCTTAATATAACGCAAGGTAACCCTAAAAATTAATTAAATATGAACGAAAATTGTTAAACTGTATTATTGATATCCTATAGAATTTTTTATAAAATACATGTTTTTATGTCTACAGATGTCTGACATGAAGTTTTATACGTCATTCTGACATAGATTATTGGTTTTATTTTTACAATATTACGTGTTTTTATTATGAACGTATAAAAAAGAGATTGGATAGTTATCCTAATAAAATTATAAAATTATAACTATATCATTTCTTTTAACTTTTTATGTTAGCATCTAGATGTCTGTTAACCTCTATCAGACATGAAGTTTTAAACGCCTGTTTGAAATAAATTATTGTTTTGATTTGTACAATGTTGCATATTTTCACAATTAACTTATTATAAAAGAGGTTGCATAATTAACCTACAGAAAAATTATTAAAATTATTTCATTTCTTTTAGTTTCCATTTTGTAGGTTGGAAGGACGTGTCGTGTTCTACACCAGATATTTTCTTAATGCACTATTCTAGTAGATATGTGTATGTACACATAATAAACATTAATCAAAGCAACCACTTTTCAGGATCTGAAGTTTAAATTCTGAAGTAATAAATGTCATAAATGAAATAGTAGGTAAACATGGAAGATTTTGTTCTACAGACTACGGAAAAAAACTTGTAACTAATGCGTATATTAATTAGCGTATGATGGTCTCAAACATTAACGCGTCTGCTTACGCTCACCTGTTAAAATATCTCAATTATTAACCGCTGTTATCGATCCACTTCTTTGTTAAATAACTAATTATGAAGTGCAGGGAGATGGTATCAATTTATCCTAATGCTTTCCAGAATTGTATTTCTCTATTTAAATCAAAATAATGAGGTCATTTTACATTATTTTGGCGTGTCAATTTTGCATAATATTGCTTATTTAGCACTAAGTGTTTACCTTATTTTCCTTAAAAAGCATATAAATCATACTAATACATTGCGTGCATTAATAAATTTAAAGTAGAAATCCAGGTGTATTACGGAACATAATTAGTGTAGCTTGACTTAATTGTATTACATAAATGCCCCTTTATTTTGTAATAAAATTAAAATTATGCTACACTAGCAGTTTAATATAAAATAAATGATGTATAATGGTTGTATTTTTGTACATCAAGTGCAAACATTTTATGCTGTTCGTATGTGTCAGTGTCAGTATGGGGTTGGCTCACCAGAGCATCTAATTTATTTATAAAATAGCACTGGCATTAAAGTGACAGACAGCTACAACCTCTGTATTAGAGAAGTTTTCACTTTCCCTTGCTTTTGTAAACTTATAGTTCTGATACCAACTTCTATTACGTTCATTTTTTTCAAACAAATTTAGGATTACGACGGTTTCCCCATGATAAAATAGTCAACTTAAAGCTCGTGAGTACTATAATAAAAATAGCTAGTATATAATAACGAAGATTTTTTAACTAAGTATCTATATAAACATTTATTTAGATTGGAATTCTTTTAAAATCTAGGCGTGGTTGTCTTCTATTTCGTGATATTCAATCGTAAGTCTATTGAAAGCAACATTTTCTAACCTACATCTATTTTATTGAAATTCTTGTACTTTTACATCTAAAATAAAATCAACGGTAAACAATTTTTCAATTGCTTTCGTTTTTCTTTTGAAACTTAAATCTACGTTGTATCGATGTTTGTAGTCTTAAAGTGTCGACCTGAACGGTTTCGAACACTTTCAGATCTTTTCTAATCAAGATAATATTTCATGAAAAACATACACGTTATACGTACTCGAAACACACTCTAAGAAATGTTATACATGCATAAGTCACAGGTCAAAATACGTGTGTTTAATGCAATAATGTGGAACGAAATAATTATTAAAGAATATTTACATTTACATGTATATTTTCATGACTGACTACCTATATGTTGTATTAATGATCTACCTCTTTTCAGAATCTCAATTTTATGTAAAAAAAATGAAGCAGTAATGAATCTTCCTCCTTGTGATTTATTTTTAGATTCAATACGATTTAAAATAATTTAAGATGAAATCTAGTAAATTTAATCTCTAATATTTCTTAATTTCTGTATTAAATCAAATAAAATTAAAAGAAAAGCATTCTCTTCCGACTTTTAGTTTTTAATGGAATAAATCGAACTATATCCCTTATGACATTTAGAAGGAATTCTTGTCAGATTTGATAAATCTTCAATTCCCTACAGCATACGCAATCTTGAACTACTTAAATTAAGTGATGAAATTGGCATTTTTTCATAAGCCGTAGATATCTGAATTTACTGTATGTGTTTTCAGTGAGAATGATTTAGTTTTTGGGTTTAAATAATCTTATTTTGTTTTAATTCATTAAAATTATAATAAAATGGAGTTACAGCAAATCAACAGGAGCTAATTGAAGCGTTAAACAATCAAACAGCGTTATTAAATTCGGCAAATAATATTCTTGATAATACTCAAATTTGCAAATATCCGCCATCTAAAGGAACACTTTCGAAAGATAAAGTAAAATCAGAAATGAATACTGCGAGTAATTCGCAAACTACAAATTTATTGCAAGTGCAATACGGTCAATGATATCAACGAAACCAGAATTATCAAGTGAATATGTACCGTAAATTCGGGTGACTTGGGACATTTTTTCACTTTTCAAGCTGAATGTCGGAAATAAGCGTTAAATTTTGAGTCATAGTTAATAGAGTAAGTTTCGGATATTTTGTAACCTCTCAGCAGAAGTATTCATATTTTTTTTCTTTTTTTTATAAATGTCTCAAGTCACCCGCGTTTTCGGTTGACTTGAGACACCCCTTATTTTACATGAATAACTCATGACAGAATAGAATGGGAAGGCTTGAGACAAGAAAAGTGAGTTTTAAAAAAACTAAGGCTGTTCAAAACGCAAAATTAAAACAAATTATTACAAAATAACGTGTACTCGTGTGAATCATTGAAATTAGGAACTAATACAAATATTATCACAATGGAGTTTAAAATTGAATCTACCTACCTACTCATTTTATTAAATGTCAACAAAAAAACTATTCTATTACAACGAAAATTAATTCTTCTTATAAAAAATATAAAAATAATCTCTTTGGCAAAAAACTTTTAGGGCTAAATAACAAACTTAAATCTACTCTCAGAAATTAAATGTTCACAGCAAAACTATGTCTCCCTCTCTTTATTAAAGTTGGTTTTAAGACACAAATGATTTGAGTGGGTTCTATATCTGCAACATCTGTGATATCAGGGAAAACATAAATATTTTTTATTGGAGTTAGTGCTACTTTTTCTTAGGAATTTACAGTGAAATGTTGATTTGTTTTTGATTTCTATCACCTGAGCAATGAATTTTTTATTGATTGTTTTGTTGCTTGGTTCTTCGTAGGGAATTTCCACCAGAATAAAACTGCCGATTTCAATTTTTTCTAATTTCAATTCCCCTTCGACATCTGTTTCGAAATCCTCTGGAGAATCCGATGATTCTTGAAGGGAGTACGAATTTGATTCAGATGTTTCGGTGTCGCTGCTTCCTCTGCGCTTTTTTGCATTTGTTTCGCGCAAGCATGAAAACGAAGGAAGTTCTTCATCTGAGGGTACGTTAGCTTCCACTTCTTCACATGTTGAGGGTACAGGAACAGACTCTTGATCAGGCTGTTGTTCTCATCTATTCGATATACTAGCTCCAGGTTTGACGTTCAATCTCTGCTTTTTCACCACAGCTGTTTTTGGCACAATTTCCTTCTGGTCAAAATTGCTTAGAAAAATTTCAAAGGCATTATCTACTGTAATATCGGCTTCTTCTACTGACACAAGTTCAGGAGGCAATTTGCTCAAAACACAATTTTTATTCAGTGGGTATATCCCTGTTGCCTTGAACCCACCTACAAGGTTTTCTTTGCATTTTTCTCCTTCATTCAGTCTTTAACAAACTTGGAAAAACGTCCTTAGGTACGGTCCCTTTATTTTTCAGCTTCCAGTCCAACAGAACTTTACGCCACAGGACTTTGAGCGGCCTAAAAAAGGCTACATCTAGTGGTTGGCATATGTGCGTTGCGTTGGCGGGAAACAGCACATATGCAATATGTAGCTCGCCAAATTGTCGCCAATTAATACTTTTCGGCTTTCCAGTGGAAATCTCTTAAAATATTTCAATGCTACCTCGAAGAACCAATCTTCATATATAGATTCATTGAGCCACCCCGACTTACTCCTGTTATATCTAGTACCTGGTGGCCCATTTTCTGTCCAGATAGTGTATAAATGTTCTGCCTTGTAAACCACATATAAAGGTAACAAGGTTCCAGACGCCCTTCCAGCAAACATGACAGAGTTGATTGTTTTGGTCGAGTCAACAATCCTGTGTGTGTGTGTTTGTGTGTGTGTCTATGTGTGTGTTTGGATCCTCGCCTTGCAATCACTTTCTGCCTTCCTGGGTTATCACAAATGTTGGTTTCATCATAATTGACTATTAGGTCCGGATCTACACCAGCAATAGTTTTTTCAAGTTCAACAAAATATTCGCTGACTGTTTTAAATGTGACTCCTGCCCTGGCTCTCTTGATATTTTCTACCCAGCGTTGACTTAAAATTTCTTTATGTCTGGTCAAAAAACTGTGCCCAGTCTTTGCCAGGATAATTATTTTTGAATAAGTTCACTCCTCTTCCATCTAGGTATTACTTTACTATTGCCCTCAAATCTGTACTTGTAATAGGAAAGCCCCATCTGCATGCAGTGACTGTGTTTTGCACTATTTTCGCCTCTTCATCAGCAGTTAGTTTGGTTTACCCTCCTGGTTTTTTCATATGTACATTCTTAACCTTCCTTTGAATAGTCGATTGACTCACTCCATATTTTTTCTCGAGTCTTCGGAAGGTACCGCCCTCCATTTTATATTCCCTGATCGCCATTTCTAAATTTTTAGAATTAAAAACGGCCTATTTTCGTCCGCCCACTTTTCGCTTATATCTGCCCATTTTATCTGAAATTATTATAATTCAATTGAAATATTACATAAAATGAAATATATCTCGACATGTCTCAAGTCACCCACAAAAAGAGGTAATTTTTGTTTTTGTGACTTTTCTCATAACATATGAAAATGAAATTAAACAAAGCAAGTGGAAAAGATTGACAATGCACAGTACTTGAAACTACAATCAACTCAATTTGCAGAAGTTTTATAGGTAAGGAGTACTACATGAAGTTGTTCAGAATATTTTTTACTTTATAATTCAACAATGTCCGTTAGAGGTACAGTAGAACATACGTACATCACCATTGCTGTCCAGAACCATACTAAGCGCTGTCGGGACATCACGTCGCATCGACTGTTGACTGTCCAACTGTACAACAGAATAGCAATAGAACGGCGCTCTCAGACTGCACGAAAACAGTTTGGGAAGTAGTGTCTCAAGTCACACATGCGTATCAAGTCACCCGAATGTACGGTAAACATTACTGTTAAACATCATTCTACAGATGTTTTAAATTCTGTTCAAAATGAAAACCTAACCAAAATAAGAGACGTTAATTCCTTTTCTAACGTATTAAAAAGGGAAGGTGATTCTAAATTAATTAAAAGAAATGCACTAATGATCGGCGAAAAAACGGAGTTCTGTGAGTTAAAAGCAGCTAAGGTAATGCATCATCTTCATGTGTATAAATTAGATCAAATGGCTATGAACGAAAAACTGCTATAATACTTACAGCCAACATTTCCAGAAGTAGAGTGTGAAAAATTGAACTCTAAACATCCGGAGCGTTATTCCTCCTTTAAAATTACAGTAAATGCCATTGATTATGAAAATGTATTGTCATGGCCTGCTGGTGTTCGTTTAAATAGGTTTTTTCATTTGAGAAAGTTAACAAAACTTCAGATGAGACGAAGAATGTATGTACAAATGATCAAGAGCGACCAAGAGTTTACATTTCGACCAATTAAACAACAAAGTTAGTATCTTTCATGTTAATATTCAATGTCTCTGAAATAAAACTGATCAATTATCATATTTTCTTAATAAATACTAGTATGATGTGGTGGGTATTTCAAAGCACTGGTTAGATGAACAATGTTTGGGAGAAAACATATTAAATTTAAGCCGTTGGATTTAAAATACTTTCAGAACAGATCTCGTGATATTGAGTAATGTGGGGTTAATATGGTTGACTTTAATATAATCCTTGTTTCAATTTACAGATCAGGTTAGGTAATTTTGAAGATTTCATTGTTAAACTAGAAATGATTTTAATTCGTCTTTCGTCCTATAATAAATCATTAGTACTAGTTGGCGACTTTAATTTAAATTTTAAAAGCACAGTTATCAGTTCAAATTTAAAGAAATTCTTAAATCTAATTAGTTCCTTTGGGTTACGACCACTTATATCTGATTTTACCAGAATAACACCTAAGTGCGCAACATGTATTGATAATATAATACTTAATCTTCATAATGATAATGTAGCAGAAAGTAATACTGTTGATCCTTGCTTGGGTGACCATCTTGGACAATTCCTATACTAGTAATGTAGTGTGTCATTACTAGAAAGCTTACTCTATCGGGATATAATAGACTGACGCGGTATCTGGCAGAAGTTGATTGGTTTAAAGTCTGTACAGTGTAACGTGCCAATTCTTGTCTGTCGTTACCTTAATTTAATTTTCAAAATTTGCATTATTATTGTTAAGTATATTTGCATTACATTAGTATCTTTAAGCATTTCTTTTTTTCGTTCAATAATTAAATTTTTTATATCTCAATATTTTCTCTTCAGTGTACATAATTACGAACGTCCCTGTGTATATTTTAGACATGCTATTTTAGTTCTAAGCGCAACGTGAATTGAACACGCTTATGCATTTCCGTTTATTATGTCGTGTACTTCAGACGTTTAAGTTTTGCTTCCCTTTTGTAAGGTCGTCTAATTACGTTTTCTGTATATTATATTTAATAGGGAACGAAGGTAAGAGCAAAGGTAGGAATAAGGTAGGAACAAAGGTAGGAACAAAGAAACCGCTTATCTTGAGAAAAAGCTTTTATTTTGGTAGATTTACGGTGTGGTATGGCGTCATGAACAGTATTTTGTTAAAATGGCGAGATAATATAATGTCATCTTTATGAACATAAACGTTTTGCATAAATAACATATGCTGTTATACATATCCTGCGTTCGACGTTATATCAACAGCTTTCGTTGTTTGAATCTGCGTTAGTAGTTTATACCTTTCCATTACTGTAGGGTCAACATTTTGTGCCAATTATCCAATGTTACCATACGCTACCGTTCTTCTATTTTTATGTTGAAGACAGATGAAGGTTATAGTGCCTTCCCATACGTTTATGTTTCGTTTATTTGTACGTTAAATACAAATGGAAATTACCTTTACATGATCGTATATTTGTCTTGGAATTGAAAGTTCTCAAGCTACAGTTCGTTTAAGACAAGATTAAAATATCTATTTTGTACAAGTAAGTACTTATCCTTTTGGTGCAGTTTAACTCAATAACAATCAGTTAGTGTTATTTTGATACGGTTAAAAAAGGGAACAGCTAAGTCCAAACATTTGAGTTCATAACCTATCACAACTGTAATTTGTTGACATAGGTCAATACACGTTTCATTGTTGAATACATGTTGAATAGATTGCATTTTGAATTTTAAGTAAACATAGATTGTAAGCTTATGTACAGTGTTTCATTTAGTAATTTTAAGATCGTAAGGCTTTACGAGAAATATCGTTTTCGTTATTTTATTGTGATATTAATCAGTCATTTTGCTTTATTAAATATACATGTAAATACAGTTGTTTAGTGCTTATTCAGAATACCTATTATGCTTTAAGATACAACATTTCTCAATTTTTGTAGTGTTTTAATTATCAAACATAGAAATTGAGTGGTGGCCAATAAAACAAATGCTAATACTGATTACTATGGAAAAATCGCTGCTTCCCTCACACCTGATGAATGAGTTCTCAATTACAGTAAGTTTGTACCTCAATGAGCTAGACCTTGGTGCAATTTAGCTTTTAAAATATAATAACAATACCAACTTATTTTTTGTTGTAAAAGTAACTAAAAATGCAAAAATTTATAAAAATGTTCACACACTTTGTTGATCAATGCTTTCCTTATAAAAAACGTTCAAATATCCGTAATCACAATAAATCCTGGTTTAACAAAGAATTAGCTGATATACGTGATATGCTATTGCTGGTAAAAAGTATGTATAATTGTAATACGAATATACAACTATTAACACTGTCCGTCGCTTTGCGTAAATATCATACACGGAAACTTAAAATTACCAAAAAAAAAATCGTTTTATAGTAACCTCATTAAAAAATCATGTAATAAGCGTAAGACCAGTTGGATGTTGGTAAACAATGAACGTAATAAACCTCTAGACAATTTTGCGAACGTTGAGCATAACATTTGGCCAGACAGTTTCAATAATTATTTTATTTCATTTTCAGAACAATCTACCCGTTCACTACACCGCAGTAAATTTGACGCTATAGACTTAGTTAAATTGTCTTCGTCTCCGGATATCGCTTTCGAAATAGATCCACTTACTGAAAAGGATATTGTTAATGTTATAAATTCTCTGAGCAATTCTCAATGTTTGGATTATTATGGTATGAATAGTAAAATGTTATAAGATAATCTAAATTTATTGGCTTTCCCTTTAACAATATTTTTACAATAGTTTCCGAGAAGGTGTCTTTTCCGATGTTTTAAAAATTAGTAAGGTTTTACCTTTATACAAAAAGGACAATAAGAATAACGTTGAAAACTACCGACGTATTTCTATCATACCTGTAATATCAAAAATTATTGAAACTGTTATCAAGAGTACTTTAATGCAGTACTTTGAAGTAACTAATCTCAAAATCTCAAAATCAATTCGGTTTTCGAAGGGTCTAGAAGAAGAAAAAACATACCAGGCTGTCTTTATATGATTTGTCTAAGGCCGTTGATTGCGTATCACATAACATTCTTCTAAGTAAACTACATTACTATGGTATTAGAGGCAATTGCTTAGAACTACCGCGATCTTACGTTGAGAACAGAAAACAACTAGGTTTCTATAATAACTCGTTTTCAAAAATGAAAAAAGTTTCAAATGGGGTACCTCAAGTTTCCATTTTGGGTCCTCTCCTTTCATTATTTACGTAAATGATTTAAATTTGTTTCTTAATCGTAGTAAATGTGTTCAATTTGCTGACGATACGATTCTCATAAACACCAATTATAATCTCAACAATTTGGAGCAGGATTGTGAAGTTAACCCTGGTAAAGCAGAATGCTGGTTTACAGCAAACAGATTAAAGCTAAACACAGAAAACACCCAATCACTACAAATTCTTTAAAGTCAAAGTCAAAGCAATGAGCAACAAAATATTAGGTGTTTATATCGACTGCCGTCTTTCCTGGTCTAGCCACATCGACAAACTGTGTAAGAAATTCTCTAGCAATCAGAATATTGAATGATATTGTTGAAGGTTCAGTACTAAAAACTGTATATTGTTCTCTTTTCCACTCTTATATTGTTTACGGAGTTGCGCTGTGGGGTAATTCACCTGAAGCTATCTGAGTTTTCAGATTAATGAAACGTGCGATTAGGTTATTAGCCGGTATGGGTTTTAGAGAACATTGTTTCAATGCCTTTATCAACTTAGGTATTATGCCACTACCATCAGTATTCATTTATTACACGCTATTAGAGATTCATCCCATGAAAGATACCCTGTTGACACATTCTGATATACCTATGAAACCCGAAACAGTAAAAATTTGTATATTCCGAAATTTAATTTATCAAAATCTCTAAAAAATTCTTTACAGTTAAAGTATTACAATATTTTGCCAAATTCAGTCAAACTGCTGTCTTATAAATTTTTTAAAAGCCAAATTAAAACATACCTTACTCATAAGTGTTACTATACAGTAAAAGCTTATATTCAAGATAAATTTTTTCTTTAATTGGTTGATGTTTAAATGACGTTTACACTTTTAATTACATGTTGTTGGTTAATACTAATTGTGACGTGATATATTTAGGTTTGTTTGTATGTTTATACAATGCTTTTGTATTTAAGGATTTTGACATTCCACAAAAAATTGCATTGATGTGGTGAAATAAATATTATCATTATTATATAAAATATTAGGGTAACGCTGTTGTATATATTTTTTCCTACAAAACGCGGCTGATTTAACAGTATCTTCACGTAAAGCGATAAAATCATTCATAATAGAGATATGACATTGAATTGTTTGAGATACATCGGTTAAGTTTGAAACATGGAATACCCACATCAATTGCTGTAACTAATATATATATATATATATATATATATATATATATATATATATATATATATATATATATATAATATATATATATATATATATATATATATATATATATATGCAGATTGAATGCGATTACGGGACGTTCTCTCGCCTCTTGCAACACTACATCACATTCAATAAATGTGTAATTGTTAATTTTTCGAGAAAATTAGGAAAAACTTAAGGGCTTTTTCGTAACCGGTAACGTTAATAAGCCATGTAAGTGTCAGGATAAATACAATAAGGAGCACAAATAAAATAAGTCTGTTATAAACAAGAAGATGATATTCTAAATAAACAAATTAATTATGAAAATTGGAAAATAAATAACGGTTTTGATAACTAGCCGAGTACAAATCTCTGATATTTCTAAGTGAATTGCCAGAGTAATGCCATTCAATAAATTTTACTTTTTCTTCAATGGTGTAATAATTCATTTTTATAAACAAATTTTTCTTTAAAAAGTAATAATCTGTCCCAAATAAAGTTTTAATGATGAATGAATTGTTTTTGAACAATGAATGATTTACAATGACAATTAATAATTATTGTTAGCATTGTCTGTCTAAAGCAAAGCAACCTTGACCAGTTACGAAAAAGCCCTTAAGTTTTTCCTAAATTTCTCGAAAACGGATGAACCAAATGTAAATGCAATTGTAACATAAGAAGCAGCCTTTTTTCCTTAAGAAGTTTTACATTTGACATTTTACTGTAAAATAATTAGGGGAGCCAATATTTACAATAGTTTATTTTAACATGGGAATTCCCTATGTCCAGAAATTCAAGAGACACAGTGTATATTTGATCTTTGAGGGATTCTTGTTTTTTGGTTATAGAGCTTATTACAGAAAATACGAACTTAGTTTAACTTAGAATTTAATTATATTATACCGTGGACTACATTTTTACCCTCCTCCAATTTTAATACAACGAACCCATCTTATCCTAATCCATTTTTAGATGCTTTCTTTTAACTCTACCTCTCAACTCCAACCTTTCAATTCCAACAATTCAACAACGTCTTGGTTTCACTATTAAAACTATTACAAATTATTTCCCTGTCAATGATCAGCATGGTTGCTGATACCTTACACTTGATTGTCACACTAAGACTTTACAAGTTTTTAATTTAACACATCTACTAATTACTATTTTACTAATCCGTATATTTAATTCAATTATAATTTGTCCATATTCTAATTTATATGCATAATAACAATAAGCTTTTGAATATTATTAATAGTTTCAATATATTCAACAAATACATTCAATAATTTAATTAATTCTATAAATGCAATGAAATTCACAGATTACTTTCTTTTCCAATTGTATACCTTTCAGTTAATTCTTCTATAATAATTTCAGTTATTTCATCTAGTTCATTTATTAGATTCCGATATAAGTGCTCATTCCTACACTTCATTAACTCTCCATTAGGCGCGTGTATTTTACCCACGCGGTTAGGTGCGTGGATAACAACGGTAATCCAATTTTTTTAGTTAATAATTCGTTTTGTTGAAAAAAATTTGATACCATTCTTTGATTATATATTTGTTATACCTTTCTTTAATAACATGTTATACATTAAGATATAAATTTTACCTAAATCTTATGATAAGAAAATTAAAGATATATTGAACTTTTTTAACGTTTTATTGGCATACTTAAAAAACGGTTCGAAAACCAAACTTTTTAACCTGAAATGAGTATTCTTGTAAGTCAACTAACACATAAAAATACTGAACCGAACAAAAAATAAACATATACGAGAAAACATACAATACTTTTTATATTGAAAAACATGCTGTGCACACATCCCGCATGTGATCTTTACATGCATGATTGTTAAATTTTTGACAAATTTTTCTAGTGGACTCATTACGGCTTCTGGGACAAATGCGGCAACGACGAATGCAATTTAATGGCATATCAGGTGGAGGGGGGGGGGTAATATCTCGCCTAATCCAAGTAGGTGTCGTATTCTCCGGCGAATTTCTCTTGATACATTTGGAAGAGTTGACCTGTATTCAATTTGGGGTTTTATTAGTTCGTAAGCAAATTGGTGACTAGCTTTGTACACACAGGCAGTGTTAATCCCACTTATATTCAGCAAGTCGTAAAGTACGACCATTGGCCATCTGTTGTTGTTCTCGCTACATTGCATGTTGCACACATCTGGTCGACTAAATCAACTCCGATGTTTGTCTTATTGTAGCAGGATATTATTTACGGTAACTCCTTTTCGCCAGTTTCCAAATCAATCACAGCGTCATGGTGCATTGACGAAATTAGTATGAAGGCCTCGTTTTTTTTGGACAATACGACACCATTGTGTAATTTTCCTGAAAACCGAAAACTGAAGTCTTTTCGTTTCTGTTTCTTCTTGGCAAAAATTCTGGCGGTATTTCGTGTTTATTCTTCCACATGGTAAGCTTCTTTTAAACCAGTTGTCGCCAGTTATGTTCCGCTTTGTACCTTCCATAAGATGCATCAGTCGCTGAATAATATTTTCTGGGGAATTAGTAACCTTGTATAGTCCGTCAGGTTGAGTACCTACGTAGGGTTCTAAATTAAATGTATACACAGTTTTTGCATCTACTGTAATATATGTGGTCCTCAGGGTTTCCAGGTGATAACTACTCTTTGTTGACGTGAAGAGTACAGACTCCAATTGTTATACATATTTATTGTTAATACGTGATGTGAGTAGTATTACATATTCTAACTTACACTTCACTAGTACTCTAACACTACGAGTATCTTAATAACTGTTGATTGGTGATGGATGAACTGATCTGATTACTTACTAACTTATCACTGTATGGAGCTATATTTATAACCTATTATCTGTGTCATGTTACAATTTACAAAGCGCTGACTTTTCTTGGAATAACAACTTATTCTATTCAGCATGATTTGATAATTTGTAATATTAACCTAGTTGTGACATAAATATGCTTTAGAAATAATACCTAATTAATTATTGTAAAATAGATAAATGTTTCTTAATACTAGCTATACACTACACCTTCCCCGGTGGAAAAAAAACAAATTGAAAATCTAAAATTTTACAATTTTTTCCCATTTAAAATAAACAACTTACAATTAAATACCTAAAATCTGAAAATAAGAAAAATTTTATAATCTAGAAAGTTACAAAATTTATAATACTAATTGTAATAAGCCTTCATTCTATTTTTGTGTACTGTAATCAACTTATCATTTACCTTAATAACTATATTCGGGCTATTATCTGCCACCACTTCATACGGTCCTTTAAACAAAGCGTCTAGCTTAGAAGTGACAGTAGCTTTCACTAATACCTTATCTCCTATTTTATACGTATGTGAATGTATCTTTGCATCTAGGACACTTTTCCTGTGATGTTTAGATTGAATTAAATTGTTTCGCGCGTCTTTAACTGCACTTTGTAATCGGTACTTTAATTCGAGTGGATAATTCTCAAAGTTATATATTGGATCAATGTGGTCAATAGTACTGTTAGATGGTAATCTACAAAGTTTTCCAAAAACAAGTTGATACGGCGTATAGCGTGTTTCAGAATGTACGGTAGTATTAAAAGCGAAACACCAAAAAGGAACCCAAGTACCCCAAGAGCCTGGATACTTGGCCATTTGGATGCGAAGGTAAGCACCCAATATTTTATGTGAATTTTCTAATGCGCCTAAAGTTTCATGGTGGTACGCAGTTGAATGTGCAATAATTTACAAATTTCTTTAAAAGTACTTACCATAAATTCAGTTCCCTGGTCCGTGACCAATTCGTACGGAACACCATACCTAAGAATATAATTAGTAACAAAGGCAGAAGCGACCGTATGCGCTTCTTTGTTTGGTAAAGGATATGCTTCAACAAATTTACTTAATTCGCATTGTAATGTTAAAATATATTTATTATTTTGATTATCTGGTGGGAGTGGTCCTACCAAGTCGACAAATATTTTCCGTAATGCGGAAGTAGCAGTTGTTGTAATACTCATTGGTTCTTTAGACGGTATCGAATGCTTGTATCGCTGACAATCGTCACGTCGAACGTAAGTTTCTACATCTTGTCTAAGCTTTGGCCAATAATAAGTTCGTTTAATATTGTGATACATACTATTCATACCCGCATGACCTCCGGTAGGTAACGTGTGATAATCATTAAGTATTAATTTTTGATCCTGTCGATCCGTAATAATAGTTAAATTTGGTACTATAGATATTTGTATACCCATCGCTATGATTTCCTCTTTATTTTTAATTATTTCTTCAATAATTCCCCTTTTTTCTTGATTAACTACGCAGTTTAAATATTTTTTCATTATACATATCATTTGCATGCCATTTATTTTACAACACTTGACTAAATCTCTCAACGTTGCACCGTATGCAGACGCTGATGGAGAAGTGTCACTAATATAAATTATGTGTGTGTCTGGTATATACACCACATTTTTAAACAATTTATTATTATCTTGATTCTTCATTTTAAAGTCGTCGTCTTTTAAGGGTTGTACTAGTACAGAATTATTTGGGTATTTAAGCAATTCTACGATGCCAGGCTGATCAATCCTATTGTCCGTAAAATCGTCAGTTTCGTCTTCTAAAGTACGTTGCTGCTTAAGTTGAGCACGTGTCATAATGTTAATGTGGTGAATCACCTTACTAGAAAGTTGTTTAAGTTCGCGAGACTCAAGACAACTTCGAGAAAGGGCATCAGCTGGAGCATTTTCTTTTCCTTTAACATAATGTACAGTAAAGTCATATTCTTCTAATGTAAGTCGAAATTTTGTAAGTCGGCTAGAAGGATTTGTCATTCCAAACAAATATACTAAGGGACGGTGATCAGTATAAATGTCGAACTGTCTACCATATAGATATGGCCTAAAATGTTTAACAGCCCATGCTAAGAGTTCCTTTTCAATGATTGGGTAATTACGTTCGGCAAGATTCAAAGTTCTGCTAGCATAAGCAACAGGATTATCATTCCCATTTGACAATAGGGCTCCCAGAGCATGGCCTGAAGCATCAGTACGAAGAATAAAACGGTATCCGCTCCCGAAATTTGAATATTGTAAAATGAGTGGGTGCTTCAATAAGTTTTTTAAAGCGTCGAATGAGTTTTGACATTCTGAAGTCCAATTAAAAATAGAATTTTTTCGTGTTAGGCGATTTAAAGGCTCTACTAAATCAGCAAAGTTGTTTACGAATTTCCGATAGTAGTTGGCAAACGCGATAAAACGTTTAGTAGCATTGGCGTCTGTTGGCACTGGATAGTCTTTTATAGCGGCTAGTTTGTCTGGGTCGGGCAAAACACCCGTAAATACAAAAGTTCCTTCTGCAGAAAGGTACACTTGCTTGGGTTTAATTTAAAATTTACATTACGTAGTCGTTGCAATACTTTTACTAAATTTTGATTATGATGCAATAGATTTCGTCCAAAAACAATATCATCCAAATAAATAAAACATGACTCATAATTTAATCCTGACATAGCAATTGTCATTACTCTTGAAAATGCACTAGGACTAATTTTTAATCCCATTGGCAACCTCGTCATTTGATATTGACCAGTAGCTGTAGTAAATTCTGTGCGCGGTCTACTGTCGGGGTATAAATGTACTTGATGATAACCTTGCGCTAAATCCAAATGTGAAAAATAAACTGCATCGGATAATGAATCTAAAATTTCGGTAATACAGGGTAAAGGAAATTTATCGTTTTCAGTACGTCTATTTAATAATCGATAGTCTATAACCATTCGCCATTTTTTCTCACCTAACCTATTTGATTTTTTAGGAATGATTAGTAACGGAGATGACCAATCCGATCTGGTTTCTTCAATTATTCCGTCTTTAAGTAATTTGTCTATCTGTCTGCTGATTCCGTCTTTTTGTGTATGAGGTAAGCGGTAGGGCTTAACATACACTGGAACTGTGTCTTGTTTAAAATGGATCTTTTGTGTTGACATATCTGTTATCCCGAGTATGTCGTCATCTAATTGGAATATGTCCGCGTATTTAGTACAAATTTTTTGTATAGAGTCGTGCTCTTCTTGATTTAATGACTCGACGTCTATTAATTTTAAAACTCTGTGTACTCGATTAACCGTTGTCGTTTTATGTTGGTAAGTACACACATGAAATTTATCTAATGTCTCGATTTTTGGTTTATAGTTTTTTATTCTAATTCCTTGTCATTCGTATTGAGTATCCTAACAGGGATAAAACTATCTGTTGGTTTAGCTATAGTAGAAGCTACATACACACCTTCACACACTTCATCATTTATAACAACGCAATCATCTACACATTTAACCGAAAAATACCTAATAACTTCGCAACGAGGCGGTATTAAAATGCAGCAATCGTGCATGGATTGCATACTTAAGGAAATGTAATTAGACTGCACATAAAATGAAAACAAAAATTTTTCGTAATCTAAGTGAGCTGAAAATTTTGTGAAGAAATCACTTCCCAGAATTCCATGAATATTGTCTGCAAACTGATCTAATATATAAAATTCGTGTTGTAAGCAAAAGTTTTGAATGTTTAAATTTAAATTTACGGCACCATGATCTTTGATGAAACCTGTAATACCGTTAATTGTTATATTTTGATTTGAATTTATGCATTCGTCCTTCTGAACGTAACTTCTAAATAAAACGCTAATTGTTGCGCCTGTGTCAATAAGAAAATTTAAGTCATTTTCTCGATATTTCAGTTGTACGTAATTTATTCCATTCATACTTATAATTGCAGCGTCGGTACTACATTTCGCTGACTCGAAAAAACTGGTTTCTAATGTCTTCTGGCTTATGATTTATTGTACTTTCAAGGTTCTCGTTATTGTTATCATGCGTATTTGCGAAATAAGCGTTCTGATATTTATTTTCTCTGCGTGTATTACGCGACATTTGTCCTCGTCCGCGTTTAAATATACGACTACCTTGACTGTGTCCTCTGTAGTTTGAAAAATCTTGACGATTACCGGTATTATGATTATTCTGCGAATTATGTAAGTTATTAGAAAAATTGTTTTGTGGATGTCGGTAACCCCTATAGAATCTACTTTGAAATCGTGGTGTTTGGAATCGACCGCGAGAATTTTGATAATTAGTACGCCCCTTTGTGTGGAAAATTAGAGACGGAGAATTTGGTACTTCCTTGCTTTGTATTATCGCTGTATTTATGACATCTGCTAAGTTATTTTGACCCCTAGCTCGTACGATTGCCCGCAATTCATTACTTTGTAGACCCCTAATAAAAGCACTAATGGCTAACTTTTCGTTGACTTCTTTAAGAATTGTCCGTTTTTCATTGTTACCTGCGGCTTCAGTAAGGGTCAAATCCAACATTAGTTGGCAAACAACCTTACCAAAGTCCTCTATAGATTTCTCGTTTTGTTTAACATTATGTAATTCTACTGAAAGTGCTGTTACAGATTTCGGTGTGAACAATTTACTTTGCAAATCTTTAATCACGTCATCTGTTGACTCATAGTTAGCGAGTAGCTTAGCTTGCACGTTTTCTGATAGTCGTGTTGCCAGTACATATTTGATTACTAATTGCTTATCGGTTAATAGGCCTACATATAATTTGATCGCGTTTATTAATTTCTTAGTGGTACCTTCAGTATCGTCCATTTCAGGCAGTAATACTGCTGCCGTTCTTAAACTAAAACTTTCTGTACCCATTTTAACAATTTTTGAATTACTAACTAACCTATCTTCTAAAATATTTCGCTTATAACACTGTGACTCTCCCTACATTGTTGGTTGTCCTTTGTTAGATTAGTTTTAAATAACTTAATTTCTACGTGAAATTGTTGAAATTTTTGGAGCATTGCATATTTAAAACTTACACTTATTATTTCCTTACCGCGCTGTCCATGGATTGTTGACTGCTTACACTGTATTGAGGGCATCTGTGCTGCGGATTCGCTTGTCCACTTGCTTGAGTATCTGTTGTTTACATTTGTTGTACAGGATGTATCCTACAGCAAGAATGCAGATTAGGGTTATTACTATGGAGTAAACGAATAAGGGTGATGTTTGTTGTAGCACTGAGTTTGTTTGACCTCCGCTATTGCCCGCTTGGTTGATGAATATTTCTTTTTTGCTTGATTCACTGCCCACTTGAACTAATATTTTTTTTCTTTTCTTTCATCTTTCCCGTTTCCTTCCATCTTTTCTACTTTCCTCTTTCCTACTAGTAGGAACTGGCTGGGATCGCCATGTGATATATGTGGTCCTCAGGGTTTCCAGGTGATAACTACTCTTTGTTGACGTGAAGAGTACAGACTCCAATTGTTATACATATTTATTGTTAATACGTAATGTGAGTAGTATTACATATTCTAACCTACACTTCACTAGTACTCTAACACTACGAGTATCTTAATAACTATTGATTGGTGATGGATGAACTGATCTGATTACTTACTAACTTATCATTGTATGGAGCTATATTTATAACCTATTATCTGTCATGTTACAATTTACAAAGAGTTGACTTTTCTTGCAATAACAACTTATTCTATTCAGCATGATTGTAATTTGTAATATTAACCTAGTTGTGACATAAATATGCTTTAGAAATAATACCTAATTAATTATTGTAAAATAGATAAATGTTTCTTAATACTAGCTATACACTACACTACTAATGCTAACATCTTCACGCCATATCTTGCTGGCTTGCTGGGTATATATTGCTTAAAAGCACAGCGACCTCGAAAAGCTAACAACTGCTCATCAATTGTCAGGTATTCACTTGCAACAAAATTGTTTTGGAAATTAGCTTCGAATGTTTCAAAAATCTCTCTTTTGTGAGAAAATTTATCGATTCCTTTCTATCATTTCTTGACCTAATATCGTCAAACCTTATGCATCTTACGAGAAATCTGAACCTCTTTTCACTAATTGCCAAATAACACTATTCCACGCCACTGCCTTTTGAGTTATCCCAGATTTTATGAGCTTCTCGTTGTTCCAATTCAAAAAAGAATCTCAATAAAGACACTGACTTCTCTGGTGTCTGTTAACCTTACATCTCTCTCCCTTTGAAATTCATGTTTTATTTTCTATATACATTCGTACTTGCAAGTTAGCCATAGTTTTTTTTCCACTTACTTGTCTGATTTTTGGGTATGTAAAAATTTTTACCAGTATTTTTTTCAGTGTAGACGTCTGGCATAATTTCGTCTTCACCTGCATCTTGATCGGAGTCAGTTTGATGATCACTTTGCCTGATAATATCTTTTTCTGATTCACTTTCATTTGTAAGACGTTCTTCAGCACCACAGGTAGTTTCATTATATCATTCAAACCTCAGGATCTCTATTCTTTCCCAAACGTATTGTTTCACTGTTAGACATTTTCATACCTGCAATAAAAAATATGACATTACTATGGTATTACTTGCTATTTGTTAAAAAATTTGCTCCAGACAAAAACTCGAAAGTAAAAATTGTAAGTTCACGCAAACACTAAAATATATTTTTTTGAAGTTTATAATTCTTGCTGGACGAAAAATAATCTGGAAATCCATAAACTAGCAAAGGCTCATCATTGCGCAAAACATATATTCATTTTTTTTAAATAAAACTTACCTTTTACGTTCCAAATACTTGAAATTTAAATTATGAACTGCACAAAAATGTAATGTGCTTAGTCCCCTGGATTACAATTGTAATCCAGTAGTTTTTCACACAGTCGTATAAACAACCACTACGAAACTCAATTTTACACTGAGCAGGTACCGGTATATTTTATCAATAGCTACTCAAGCGGACGCCCCCACTCCCAAGCCCGATTGTATATTGTGACACCTAAAAGAAGGCTGGATTACTTTTGTAATCCATGCGCCTAACGGAGGGTTACTTTTTCATGTGTTTTCGTAAACAAAATTGCTTGATGTGCCTTATTCGTTGTTTCTTTAATCTTCATTTTGAAATTGTATATATTTTTATTCATAATTCCTGTTTAACCACAAATTAAAGCGTTTAAATGTTTATTATACGTTTTGTTATGAACGATTGAGTTCACAAGTAAATGTGCAATTAATAATAATTTTTAATTACATTTTTGTTATGTTTTGTTCAGCCGTTTTAAACGCATACAAAATATTCAATTATTGTAATAAGTTTTATCTTAATTTCAATATTCTATAACCTTCATAACACATATTTTTCATTCACAACCTTTCTCTATGCTTTCCTATCTCTGCATAGCTTCCACAAGATTCATACATTCTCCTGTCAAGTGTCTAACGTACCACCTAAAATAAATATAAATGAATGAGTAAACTGGGTTAGTAACTCAGTCAAACGGTCAAATGACCGTTGAGCACTTGGATATCGTGGGTGTTTAGGAGCATAGATAATTATTAGATTGATTTAGATTAAAGGGAGGACAGAAAGAAGTTGTAGTAGTACACGTATCTAATACAATAAGCAAAGTTTGAGCGCCACATTGTTTAATAAGAGAAAATTATGATTTTATGAGCAAGAGCCCCGTAAAGCTTGAAACGGGAAGAAAGGAAGCAATTAAAAACAAACGACAATTACCCTGGTAACCTTATATTAAGTAGATTTGACCAAAGGTTATCACAGACCAATATAAGTAATTAACAATTAATAATTCATCACAGGTCAAGTTAATTATATACGCCTTTAAACAATTCTTTCTAAACCCACCAAAAATTTAGCACAATTAATAATTAATATTTGACACCGAATCAAGTACACAGGCAAACAAAAATGTGAAAGGTTAAAGACCTTTAAAACTGCCTTCCCTGGTTTTCAAACAAACCAGGGAGTGGCTTCAAGGGTTAACCTGAAAAGGAGAAATTCAGCCTACCTGGTTATACTTTGTCTTAAACCCTTTTTAATTAACTGACTTGCCGTTGTTGTAGAAACGAAAAATTTCATTTACATAAACCCTTTATAAAAAAAAATCGATAATAATATAGTTATGTAAAATATTTCCAAACACATACCTAAATCTAAAAGAGTAATTTAAAAAATTATGTTCTCCCGCTAGTAACTGTTATATAAATAACAGGAACACAAGGACAACCGGTATATGATAATAACTAGATTAACAGCTTCTGCGCAAATGACAGCTAATACTCATAACTCATGACAATAGTAAAATGGATAGCAATATTAATATAAATTGTTGGATGTGGTACTAGAAATCATAGAAAAGTAAGCAGAAATTAGGATATTTTACAAAAAATAAAATTAACGTTACGATCGTTTTTTATACAAAAAATCAGACATTTTAGCAATTCTTGAATCGTGAGTAGTATAGCTACCCCACTTCTAGACCACTCCACAGTGTTGCATGTCTCAAAGTCATGCGACGTTGCCATGTCTCAAGGTCATGTACCGTTGCCAGTTCATTGACCTTATCAAGGTCAAAGTTTATTGACCTTTTCAAGGGCGAAGGTCATTGCTATTTTCAAGGTCAGCGGAAACTTTCAAGATCGCCCCTCCCAGAAATTCTTGGAATCAAATTTCGTTGACCTCTGTTCATGAAAGAAGGTCAAGTGGTATTGAGAGAAGCTCATCAAGGTCAAATTCTTGGAAATAGCAGCATTCCTAATCAATTACTCGTGTCCGGCTTTACGCAGACGTAGGCCAAAGATGAATATTTGACATGTGGAAACATATTCAAGGCATAACCACCACACTTATAGAACATTGAACAGTGTTGCCATGCCCAAAGGTCATGCTAGTTCGTACGGCGTCAAATTTAGTGTTGTTCATTGACCTTTTTAAGGTCATAGTTCATTGATCTTTTCAAGCTCAAATTTTTATGGTCACCAAGTTATTCTTGGAATTTGGCTGAGTCAAGGTCATGTGTTGATACTAACCCATCCTGTACGTATGCGTTCCCCGCATTAAGATCACATCCTTCCTGCATCAGATATAGGGGTTCTGGCTCAATTGGGGGTAAAGGTATATAGGAGGATGCTTTTCAAGGTTAGGAGAGCTATACGGGTTGTGTTCACAAATAATTGGTCAAGGTCTTCACGTTCCCTATATCAAAGTTTAAAGTCTTAGAATGTCAAGGTAACGCGTGATATGTTACTCACCGTGCTAGTACGCGTTCCCCAAGTCAACGGTTTTTCAAGGTCACAAGTTACCCACATCGAGGTATATTCTTCAAGGTCGCCAAGGAATTCTTGTAATTTGGTCAAGGCCATGTGTTAATTCTTAGAAATCACCTGCAGATACCCCCGTATCTCAATCCATGGGCGATCCTGGACTTCCCCACGTCAAGGCCAAAGTTTATTCTCATCCTGTTCAAGTTCATGGAAGGCATCCTTTGGCATTTTCCAAGGTAACCCCCCCCCCCCTTTTCAAGGTCACGGAGCAATTCTTAGAATTTAGTCGAGTCAAGGCCATATGTTAATTCATAGAAATCAACTTTTAAAGTCAGACAGATTGTGTTCTATGCTAACCATGTCTCAAGGTCACCGTTGTCAGTTATTTGACCTTTTCGAAGTTCATTGACCTTTCCACAGCTATCTATCTGTTCAGGGTAAACAGTTATCTGTTCAGGGTAAACAGCTATCTGTTTCGGGTAACAGCTATCTGTTTCGGCTAACAGCTCTGTTTCAGAGAAACAGCTATCTGTTTAAGGTTAAAGTTCATTGCGCTTTTCAAGGTCATCATAAGATTTCAAGGTTACGCCCTCGGCAAAGTTCATAGCATTCTATTCAGTCAACTGGTTTAGGTCAAAAATAAGCTCCTGTCTTTGCGCAGCACCCTCACCGTTTTACACCTCTGAGAAATCTATTTTGAAGGTCACCAAGCAATTTGGTAGGGTCATGTGTTAATTCCTAGGAATCACCTGCAGATGTATTACATAGATTGTTGCCTATGCTAAAAGGTAGATTAAGCGGTTCCTGTATTGGCTCCTCAAGGTTAAAAATAAGTTCTTGGGTTTGAGCGAGGCCACCACATCATTTCAAAGTCACACATATGAGAAATCAACTTTCAAGGTCAAAGGTGATCCGCACTTATCCGTATTTTGACCTTGAATTCATCTACATAAGTAGATAAAGAACAGTTTCATGGCACTAGATACATTGCAATCGCGACGAAAGTGTTGTGAAGAGCAATTAAGAGTTCATTATTACATAATCACCAGTGTGTGCATCATATTGCAAGATTGTGTGTAAACCCAATCGGATAACATTTTTACTATACAATGGAATCCATTTCACAAATAAGCACTCAAGTTGTGTAGTTAACCTGATAAGCCATGAAGTTAATTAAACATAAAGATGAACTAATTCGACCAATGCATATATTAAGGAAAAATATTAGGCTAGTTAAGTGATATATTAGTAAGAAGGTAGTTGACAGGAATGAAAACATTATCAATATAGAAAGTAATGTAGCTCTTATGAAGTACTATCTCATAAGACTGAAACAATCAAGGAACGCTTTTAAAATAGGCGGAGGTAATCTACAAAATTTAGTGTAGCAACCAATCGAATCATGTATCAAAAGTAGAATACTTACAGGCATTATTGCAAACGTAAACATCTAAGATCCACTAACATTTTTAAATCAATCATACAACATTTGTTTGCTGATAAAATTAATTTAATGCTGTTGTTAATGTGAGAAATAACGATGATTATTGTTTTTGTGGGCCGTTGTTTCAGCGTTATATCCTGCTTTACAGCATTCATTCGGACTTCTAGCTATCCTCATTTCAGTAACGTGTTAAATTATGATTCCATTAAGTTCCCCATTAAAATATCTGATTAAAAAAATTTGAAAAATTAAATGATCTCGCAATAAATTTGTATTGCATAAATGATAAAAAAGTTGTACCCTTTGTATTGAGTAACCAGCAAAGCGATAGAGAACCTATAAATCTTTTAATGCTTTCTAACGATGACGAAATTATCATCACTTTGTGTGGATTGTCAGCTTTATTTTCAAAACAGGTAGCAAAGGATGGTCATATGAAAATAATTTGTAACCGGTGTTTGAATCATTTTTGGTCAGATGTAACTTTAGATAAACATTTAACAGATTGCAATCAACTCAATCAATGTCGTGCTAGATTCCCAAATGATAGTAATAAATATTTAGAATTTAAACATGTAGCATGCCAAGAAAAGGTCCCATTGGCCTATACGCAGACGTTTTTAGCGAAATGTTCAACTACAGACGATCAAAACACACGTACATGTGATAAACATCTACCCTTTAGCATTGCGTATTACCTTAAATGCTCTTATAATGACTCATTATCACAGTTTCATTTGTACAGGGGAGAGGATTGTATACAATGGTTTATCGGAGAACTAAAAGATATTGGAAACTGTGCAAATGGCATTCTCAATACAATCATACCGATGGAGGCGCTGACTTATGACCAAATTAATAATTTTGAACGCGCTATTGTCTGTCATATTTGCAATCAGGCTTTTCAACCGACAGATGTTAAGGCTAGGGATCATAACCATTTGACGGGAAAGTTTCGGGGTGTGGTACATCAAAGTTGCAACTTAAACTTTAAAGACATGCATACTATTCCTATCGTCTTCCATAACTTGAGTGGTTATGATGCCCATTTCCTGATTCGAAAGTTAGCTATGGGTTTCCCGGGAGAAGTATCCCTCTTACCGTTAAACAAGGAGAAGTATATATCCTTTACCAAGACTGTAGATAATACCAACATAAAATTTAGATTTATAGATTCCTTTAGTTTACAAGTAGTATTGATAAGCTAGATTCTTACTTAGATAATGATAAAAAGCTTATTACTAGATCAGCGTGTAGTACCGACGCTGAATTTAATTTGTTAGGGCGCAAGGGCATCTTCCCATACGAATACATTGATTCATGGGATATACTAAACGAAACCGCTATACCGCCAAAGGAAGCATTTTATAGTCACCTTGCTAACGAAGGTGTTAGCGATGAAAACTATTTACATGCGCTTCAAGTCTGGAACATCTTTGCAGTACAAACATTAGGGCAATATTCAGATCTATATTTAAAAACAGATGTGTTATTGTTAGCTGACATATTTGAAAATTTCCGCATAACTTGCTTAGGTGCGAATCAGTTGGACCCCTTGCCCTATTACACAACCCCCAGTTTAGTATTTTATGCCATGCTAAAAATTACACAAGTTAAATTAGAACTGCTCGCTGATATCGATATGGTCATATTCTTTGAAAATGGAATCAGGGGCCGACTAGCACAGTGCTCCAACTGTTATGCAAAGGCTAATAACAATATATGGATAACAACTATGATCCCACTGTCCCAACGAGCTATTTAATGTACTTTGACGTTAATCACCTTTATGGAAAATCAATGGAACAATTCTTGCCATATGGGGAGTGTGTCTTTGTAGATAACCCCAACCTTGAATCCATACTAAATACACCAGATGATTCAGACATCGGTTACATTGTAGACTGTGATTTGGAATATCCACTGGAATTGCACGAGCTCAATAGTGACCTCCCCTGGCACCAGAACACTTGGCTCCACATGGTTCCAACTTAAAAAAATTATTACTTACATTGTATCCGAGATGTAACTATATTGTTCACTATAGGAACCTAATGATGTATTTGACGCTTGGTTTAAAATTGACAAAATTAGAGTCCCCTGGTTACGAAAACATATCGAAATCAACACTACATTACGCAAGCAAGCCAAAAATGAATTTGATAAAAATTTATATAAATTAATGATCAATAGTGATTTCGGTAAACTAATGGAAAATGTACGTAAATATAAAGATATCCGTTTGATGACCAATGGGAGGGTCGATATGGGGCTGGTGCGTATATTTCCAAACCAAATTTCCATGGCTGTACCATATTCGATAAGGAATGAACAAGTTGGAAGTTTTTCTAAACGAACCCATATGTGCGGGATTTGCGTTCTAGACATTTCTAAAACTTTCCTGTACGACTTCCATTACAATTATGTGCTACAAAAATTCGGAAATAAAGCAAAGCCCATGTATACTGACACAAATAGCTTGATTTAAGGGTTCTCTGTACCGGATATTTATGAGTCCATCAAAGAGAATATTGAAAAATTCGATACATCCGATTATGCCCCCGACAATACTTTTGGTATTCCTCTATTAAATAAAAAATTCCATGCTTGATGAAAGATGAGAACAATGGACTTATTATGAAGGAATTTGTGGGGTTCCGTGCGAAAATGTACGCTTATTCACATGAGGGGGGCAAAATTGTAAAGAAATCTAAAGGTGCTACTAGAGCCAATGTAAAACAAATCACCATAGAAGATTACAAGTTGGCATTATTTGATTACCGAATTGCAAAGCGATACCAACTTCTAACAAGGTCTAAAAGCTTTAGTATTCACTATTAGGCAGAACAAGGTGGTTCTAAATCCGTGTGATGATAAAAGGATTATAAGTGTTGGGTCTACAGATACACGTCCATGGGGATACGAATTAATGCATATAAATATTTAAGGCATTCCTTGATGGTTCCTATTTTACACCCAAACTACACAAAAACATTATTAGTAATAAATTAAGCTAGATAAGTGTATTGTAGAAATGTATAGTACCATAAAGGATATAAATATAGCGTTAAATGTAGAAAATGTATATAAACAATTTATGTTCTAGTAATAGTATGAATGTAGACTCGTGATAATTGCAAAGACATTGACAATAAATCAGCACAGGTCAAAACCGGGAATCCGTTTCCCAAACACAGACAGCGGTTTCCCAAAGCAGGTAACCGTTTCCCCACCGAAAACAAGTCAAATGGCTCATTCATCGTATCTGACTTCTGTTTGCAAGGACCTCGGTTGCCGTGGGAAAATGTTGACCAGATTCGGGAATATGGCCATATAGTAATTTAAAGGACTATACAAATACTTTAGGTTTAAAATATAAGATAATGTAATATTTAAAAATAAGATACAATTACCTTTTTAAGTGTTCTTATTTCATCTAAAAGTTACGAACTATTACTATAGCTATATATATAAGTTAAATGTTATAATACTAAATCGTCTTTATTGATCCATGGTCTTTTATCCAATTCCCGTCACTTTACGAATAACTTATTATTCTTGGGGCGAAGCACTTTTTTCACTAGGTACACATCGGGATACCTTGTTTTCTTAATTCATGTTCGTAAAAGTCCCCCAGTACAGGTTTTCCTATCATGTCCTCCAACATGTACGTAGCGAGCTTAGTAATGTGAACTTTCACAATCTCAAATAGTTTACTAGACCAATTGGGTGTGTATCCTTTGGCGAAAATGCTTATAAATTTACTGATTCGTACTGTCATCCACACAATATCGATTCATATCGAATGTTTTTATGTGAGTGTAAGCCTCCCCCTTTTGATGATTACCGACGTCTTTGGGCCTCATTCCTGTAGTTCTATGTTTACGATTGTTATAATCCATCGATACGGTATCAATTGTATCAATCCATTTGTATTTATCTTGTAGACTAAACGACTTATATAGAGCATCCTTAATGGTTCTGATAACACGTTCCGCAATTGCAGCCTTCTTTGTGCTATAGGTGGAATAATGATTGACTCCCTAACGCTGCATTAGTTTAGTAAAATGCTCATTATAGAAATCTTTTCGTGCATCTGTCTGCAAATTGGTAGGTTTCCGGCCTGTTTCGAAGATTACTTCCATTGCCTTGGAAACTTCTTGACCTGTTTTCGTTTTTAATCCTTTCGTCCACAGGTATTTCGAAAAACAGTAGATAATCACTAATATACACTTATAGCCCCTATTTTGTTTGGCATATGTGTTAAATTCAGCCAAATCTGCTTGCCAGAGGTCATCAAAACCTTTAATTATTGTTCGCCTTCGTTTAAAATTTTTTCTTGCGGGTTTGTGCAATTCATTGACGAGTTGTAATCTGGACATGGCACTAATTTATTCACAATTTCTTTAAATTGATCTTGTTTTGCCGCAACACAAAGCTTTATGAAATGCTTTTAGAGAAAAATCAAGGTATACTTTACTTATAGCATCACCATCTTCTTCGGGGTGCGCCAACTGTGTCAAACTCCATTCGAATTCAACCTTGTCGATAAATAGTATTTCTTAGTGATGACATCTTGAAGATCTATGGGATTAGCAACATTGTCGAGTCTCTTATTCTCGATATCGAATTGATTATCATCAATCAGTTGAAACTGATGGGTTGATTCCTTGAATTGAACCAAATTTGTCAAGGGGCATTTTAGTTATGATATGTCGTCATCAATGCATTCTCATTTATACTGCTTAGAAAACGACTGGCTTGTTTCTCAATGTGTCCATCTTCATATAGTTCTTCTACAATTTTCCAGTCAATTTTTCTGCCCACAATACTTCTAGATCACGAATTAGTTCGTGTACAAAATTCCAATAGTTATATCCAATCGACCTGTTTGTTAATTCTTTAAAAAACACAGCTCCACCTACCTTAGTTCTGAGTGATGCTGACTGCAGGGGTTTGATTATTTGTGTATACTTTTTGCTGCGGCTTCCTCGAATCTGTGCACTTACATCATAATCTCGCCTTGCAACATTCGTAGCTTCTAAAATTCTTTTATAATTCTTTCTATCTTTTGAATTTATTGGATTTAAATCGGGTTCATTCATAATAAGCAGATCATATAAACCCGGAGTCCCTTTATACGTGACACCTTTAATAATCATATCGTTTCCTTTAATTGTGGCGGGGGTATTACCAATTGTCCATTTGTCAGTTTTGGTATCGTAGTGGACTCCGTAAGTGTGATCAATAGCACCTTCAATATCCCTCCTAATACGTTCAATGTATATACGAGGTAATTCGTGGTACTGCCCGAGAAATTATTCTGAGATGAGTTCATTACGGGAATCATCTGCGATACTAAGAGGTTCTTCTTCTTCCTCGGTATTAATCTCACCTACAACAGATGTATCTAGGAAAGATGGTGTACGAGGACCTGGAGGGGGATTTATTTGAAAAAACGGGAGCTGAGCTAAGGGGATAGTAGCACTCTTCCTTGCTAATGAAGGTGAAATGAAGCCTGGAGCTAGCGGGCTAGTGGGAGTATTAGCATGCTTTCTTCTAAATATGAACAAAGGTGGGTTTTTGGGTTTAACGTCAATGGAATCCTTTTTGGATGTTTTTTTTTATCAGGATCGATTTTTTTTACTATTTCAGTTAGAGGTTCTATTAGAAGTTTATAAGTACTTTCAAATGTTCTTTCATTATCAATGCGGGCAGTTTTAAGACTATTATATTTCTGCCGTATTATTTTACGAGTTTGAATAATTTTTCGCTTTAATATAATCTCCTTACTATCCATTGCAGCAACATGGGAGTTTGAATAGATAGTTGTTAATACCTAAACGGATGAGTAACTACTAAACTACTGAAAGCTGGTTAACGTATTATATAGGGTGTAGCACGACAGGTTCTAGTTTACCCTGAACTGATAGCCTTTTATACCTAAACTGAGCAGTTAAGGTATTATGTATTCATCAACAATTTTCCTATAGCGACCATTATTGATTTCAGCATCCTTATTTATGACTATGGAACCAAACGGATCTATCCAGCACTTTGAACACATGTCCCGAAACAGTGGCATGCTTATGGTGGGGCTTACATGATCCTCATATACATGTTTTCGGTGTAATTCATCTTGCTCAAATAATATAATTAGATTCGCATTGTCACGAATTAATTGCTTTGGAATTTTACTGTGAGTTTGACCTAAATTGAAACAGTCAATATCGTTATGCCTACCCATAGAAAAATATGTCCTTATGTTATTTTGCTTTTCACATGCGATACCATTGAAAATAAAAATAGAGTTTGCTTTTGCACAATTCGGCTCAATCACATCTTCATTATCACTGAACGTAAATTAACCTATATCCTTCATCGGAAGTAGGATTTCCTGTAAAAGTTTGTATGTGTTATGATCCAATGACTTAGAGTATACGTATACATGTTTAAATTTCAAGCCATTTTTCTCGGTAAGCAAACTAATCATTGCGTTTGTTTTGCCGCAATTGGAGGGGTCACATATAATGTCACATATACTATTAGGAAGTAAATCACCATGTTTTGTGGTACTAGACTTTTCATCAATGTCATGATTTTGAATTGGAAGTTTTTGTTTTTGAGCAACTACCTTCATCATTGGTTGGTGAAATAAAACTAAATCAATAATTACAACATTTGTTTATATACTAGACATACAGAGTGTATATTATAATTTTTTTACTTCTCCGGTGAGTGGGCTGTACTGCACAATAGCATCGTGGAGAATCAGGCCATAGACAACAATCCCATTATCGAAAGGTCTATTTCCAATTTGATGTCTACCGTGGAGTTTTTTAAGGACTCATTTTGTTTAGAGCAGTCCATTACAAATACTGGACATTATTTGAATTCGGTGTAGTTGAATAAGGCATCTGTATCATCTTCACAATAGTAGTCACATCGGGATTTCAAAAACTTCCGATAGGCAGGTATGTGTTGGTTAGCAGTGGAGTTCAAATGCACTGCTTCATATGGATAATACTCGGAATTCAGATGTACTTTAAGGTTTCTGATGTTAATGTGATCAAAATTTTCGGCTCTTGCAGACTTTTTATTCGCCATATGTTTGAGGTTGTTTGTTTTAAAGCGTGTAATTCATATAACTTCCATTGACGAAATGGAACAGTAATAATAGAATTCTTATTGATTTTTTTTATTTAGGGTTATACCCCGTAGTAGCAGTTTGTATCGCTTCTGGATCGAATTAAAATCAGCGCATATTCACGATCACTTGAGGATAATTCTCTATCGTGCCAAATATGTGATTCACTGGTATGCATAGTGTAAATGATTTTTCTCCGTTTTGCTCATCGAATTCTACTTCCTCATTCTTTGGTGACCACCCCAAATGGCTTAATGCTTTGGTCTTGCTTTCCATGTAAGAAATATATCCCTTCAGTGTGGATTTCATACCCGGATTTCGGCAAACGTCCACTCTTTGACCGCCTAACTCATAACGAATTTCCCCGAAAAGAAAGTTGGGGAAACTATTGGTTAAGTTTCATGCTTTTCTTTCATCTTCTTTTTTCAGCTTACCTTCTATGTACAGAAAACTATCGTAGGTAGCCGTAATTAGATCTTGACTTTGAATTAAGGTGCGTATTTCTTCGGAAGCTCCATATTTAGAAGATCCATACGGAAGATAAGTGTGAATATCTGATTTATTTATAGTATCATCGAAACGTACGTTTTGAAAAACGTTTAACGATTCGGCCATTGTCGCTGAGAACTTTTAAACCAATCGACGTTAAAAAGTATTTATCTACAGATGTTAACCGCAATGAAGATTGATAACTAATTAATGACTTACTGTAGGGATGATGTCTTTTATATGAATTTGGAATTGCTCCTTGATTAATTCTCAGACCCATGTTTCTTTAGTTGTAGGCGTACTATGAATGGTTCACTTTCATTAAAGTCTAGTAATTCGCCCCTTTGATTAGTCAAATTGATTATTATATTACTAATTATGTCAGTGTTTACTTCTAGATATTGAGTATTGCTTGGAATTTTATCAAGACAATAAACGGGTGGGTCTGAAACGTCAATCGCATGTAATACTTTTACAGGTTTCCTGTTTCGATAAGATCCCTTTATAATGTAGCACTCTATGTGTAGACTAGTATGTTTAATAATTTCGATGTCTAACGCGGACATATGTAAAATATTTGGTTCTATTATTTTAGACTCAAACCCTAGCATGCGACCAATGCTATCTTCTTTAAAATCAATCTCAAATGAACTGTTTATCTCACATTTAAGTGTATTGTAGTTTGCTCTAATGCTTAACTTTTCTGTAGGTATTTTAGATTTTAGACATCTAACTCATATGCACCGTGCGTAATATTAATCACTCGCAAATGAGATGGATTTGTTCTAAAATAAAATCCATCATTGCCTGTAAAAATGTTTCTAATGCTATTGCAGCCGTAAATTCCAACCAATCCAATAACGTATTTTTCTCCCAAATCTAGTTCTATCGGTGGATAGAAGTTGTAGCTAGCTGTATTACCAACACCTTCTAAACTGAATGTTATAGACATAACTAAGAAAATTTGACGTTGTATCGATTATTTATGTAAAAATTGTAGACATAGGTTTCCTCAAATAATAGTATTAAATTCTTGATCTTGGTTGTAATCGTTGGTTGCTTTAGCAATTCCCGATGCGCCGCCAGCTAAAGCACCGATTGCTGATAAGCCTGCGAATAATGGAATAAAAAATGGTAAAACACATTCTTGTTTAGGTAAGGGAATTACTCTAGAAACTTTTTTTCTTTTTATTTCCTCCTAAACTTTTTATTACACGTTTTGCCATTGAAAGCGCTGACTTTATTGTGTCTGTGAAATCTCCGTTAGTTTTATTGTTTTTCGTACATGCAATAAATTTCCACCATTCTTCTTCTTGGACTGAAGTTTACATCCCATTCCAAATTTTCTCTTTGGTTTCATGGCGTTACCAACTGCTAAAGCTGCAGCCCGTTCACCTAGTATTGCGTCTGTCGAGCATTCCCAAGCTTTTTCTTCTAAAATGTTATCTGCTTTGTCTACTTTCTAAATCTCGGTAGTCTCTATTACTTATATCACGCAGTTTACACTGAGCATCCAATTGATTAATACCGGGGTCACACATTGTTGCCAAAATAGATAAAGCAGGGAGATCACAAAACCACTTTACTTTTGTTAATTAATTACATGTCTCAAAAATGTGAAACCGAATCCTAAAAATTATTGATAACAATGCAATCCTGTAAAAATAATGTATGTAAATGTATACGATTAACACAAAAAGGAGTAACTTGAAAATTATATTATATAAATAATACAGAGATTTTTCTTTCTTTAATTAAGTAGCTTTAAGTAAATATTCAATTTTTACTATTATCATAAAGTAACATGTGAAGATAAGTTCCCAAATTGCAGTTATCAATTGCAATTATCATTTAAAATTTCAAAGTCAAATAGAAGTTATCAAAGGAATTCGCATTTCATATAAACAGTGATATTCAATATCAGTATGAGAATAAAACAATTTTCTGCATGTTGCATATAGTATATTAATAAACCAACCGTTCAAGCAATTGAAGTGTTTACCCAAAAATTCTTTTTTTTCGCACACCGATAGCTGAAATAAGAGCGCTTCTAACTACAATTCAATAATTTTGGAAACTTAAATTTTGTGTAAACATTTCAAAACTTTTTTTAGATGGATATATGTGTGGGTATGCATACAATTTGTAGTCTTGTATTGTAAATTTTACATTAAATTGAAAGCAAAACATAATTTCTATTTTTAACCTACTAAAACATTTTTAGTTTTTTGTCCTTTAAAATATAATTTTTTGAAGTCAAATACAATTACTTTTACCTTAAAACAAAATAAATTGTATTTTTACTCAAGTTTTATAATTCAGCAAAAAAATTATAGTGCTAGAGGCCAAAATACAGGAATTTCTAGAGGCACCATTCCAGATGAGCCTACCAATTAAGCCATTTACTAGTAAAGAGGTAGAAGAAGAAATTGAAAAACTTAACACGAAAAAAACCCCTGGTTATGATTTAATCACAGGCACAATTATTAAGCATTTACCAGCTAAAGCTATACAAGCCCTTAAACAACTGTATAACTCAATCCTTAGAGTCAGACACTTTCCAAGTCAGTGGAAAACAGCGCAAATAATTCTGATATTGAAACCTGGTAAACCACCGACGGAAATCACATCATACAGGCCTATAAGTCTTCTCCCCATTATGGCTAAGATCCTCGAAAATTGATTCTGAACAGATTAACGCCAATTCTGGATAGTCAAGAACTAATTCCTAAACATCAATTCGTTCCGACAACATGCACCGTGGAGCAGGTCCATAGAATAACTGACAAGATATTCAGGGACCTTGAAGGAAAAAGATACTGCTCTGCAGCTTTTTAGATGTCAAACAAGCCTTTGATAGAGCTTGGCATCAAGGCTTATGTTTCAAACTAAAACAACACCTACCTTATCAGATGTACGAAATTCTCAGATCTTATATAACCAACAGGCATTTTATAATAAAATATAAAGACGAAACCACATTGATACACCCTATCTCCTCTGGCGTTCCGCAAAGTGCTTTGGGTCCCATCTTATACTTATTATACACAGCAGATCTACCTACATCGCGTCTAACTACGTCTGCAACTTATGCTGACGATATGGCCATCCTAGCCTCGCACACCAACCCACAATCTGCCTCAAGGTATCTTCAAGCTCATCTCAACAAAGTCCAATGGTGGGCTACAAGTGGCGAATTAGAATCAATGAAAACAAATCCCAACATGTTACTTTTACTATGAAAAAGACAACTGCACACCAGTAACTTTTAATGGACACCAGCTTCCTCATTCAGACTCAGTCAAATATTTGGCTTACATATTGACAGGAGATTAACTTGGAGAACCACATATTCACCAAGCGTAAACAACTTGGCATCCAACTTCAAAGTTATACTGGCTCATTGGCAGAGGATCAAACTATCTTTGGAAAATAAAATTTTAATCTACAAATTATTATTAAACCATATGGACCTATGGGATATCCCTTTGGGGCACTGCAGCCACTTCAACTTGGCAATGCTTGACAGGTTTCAAAATAAAGTCTAAGAATAATTGTAGACGCACCATGGTACGTCCTAATAAAGTGATTTTAAATGATCTACAAATTCCTTCAGTGCAAAGTGAAATTAAAAATTTCAGTACGAGATATAAAGACAGATTAACCGCTCACCCTAATGACACTGTCCAACACCTTATGGATGTTACCAATGAAACTAAAAGACTTAAACGCTTTAAGCCATCTGAATTATCTACACGCTTTTAATTGTATCTGTTATATATATATTAACAAATAATATGATCTCACATTAAAATGTTTACGCATATAAAGTATTGTAAGAGGTTTCACTAATCTTACCGCACGACATTGTATAACCTGCAGACTATACTTCTAACCCTACTAAATACTTATTGCCTAATATGTTAAGGTAGATTGTATAATATTGGAGATTAATAAAAAAAAAAAAAAAAATAAATGTTTGATACCTGCCTAAAAGAGAGATAATAATTACAGATACTGCTTTATATAAAAGAAAATGCTGACTTAATGTTTTTACGCTAGGTATAAGTGAGATAGATAGTGCATGTATGTGTGTGTGAGTGAAATAAAAAAAGTTTTTGAGTCACAGCCAGTAACAAAGTGTTGCTGAGAGAGAGAAAAATGATCTGGTTTCCTTATGAAGCGGTCGAATAATTTTAAAATACAAACATGTATGCATGTCTAGATGCATAGTTTGCAATTTAGATTATGCAAGTGCTTCATTCTTCCCTTCCAATTGCTCACAATTTTTTGCTAAGGTTAACATATTTAGTTACATATAAGCTTAAAAAATTTTTATTCAGGCATTTAGTCGCTTCGCAAAATAAATAGTAACGTGAGTGAGTGAGTAAAGTTTTTCGTTTGTCTCTTCGGTTATATACAATGGTGATGCGAGTGAGTGGTTTGCCTTTGGGATTAACTTATTAATTTATTTATCTGAGATGTATTAATTTTTCTTGAATTTACTTGCACTGGTAGATCAATTATCCTTTTGTTCATTCAAATTTAATAAAATAACAACATTACATCGGTTGAAGAGGTAGATCTGTCCTAGGGCTAACCCAAATGTATAGAGCAGGCGTTTGCGCTCCGCCTGTGGTGCTCGGTTCATAGAAACATTGGATGTCTAAATGTTCCCTAGGGAACCTATCTGTACTGGGGGCTTAGCTAATAAATAGCCTGGGGAATTTCCTTTGGAAAGCCGTCACTTGGAGGTAGACTTACTCGTGCTCCGCACTATTAACCTTGCACCTCAGTGTAGCGTCTTTGACTCCCAAGGGACTTTAATAGCTCTAAATAGTGCAATAGTAATTATAGAAGCTTCAACCATTTTTCCCATTTCTATTGATTTCCTATAAAGTTTTTTTTACAAATTTTAGTGAATTAAAGCATACCTGTTTAATTCTACCATATCATTGGAAATATGTTAAAATCGGATAGGATCGGGTATGATTGCATAGGTTCGGATAAGATCGGGTAGGATAGGATAAGATCAGATAAGTTCGTATATAATTGGATAAGATCGAATATGATCGGATAATGTCGGATAAGAGCGGGTTGGATCGGATAACATCGGGTAGAATCGGATAAGATCGGATAAAATCGGGTAGAATCGGATAAAATCGGATAGGATCGGATAAGATGGGCTAAGAGTGGGTGGATCGGACAAGAACGGATAAGATTTGGTAAGATTGGATATGATCGGATAAGGTCGGATAAGATCGGGTAAGATAGGATAAGATAGGTTATGCTCGGATAAGGTCGAATATGATCGGATATGATAGGATATGATCGGATAAGGTCGGTTAGCATCGGCTATGATCGTGTAGGATCGGATAAGATTGGGTAGGATCAGGTAGGATCGGATAAGTTGGGGATACCTCTACAGCTGGCCATTGATTTCTAGGAATTAACACGTGGCCTTGACAGCTAAATTCCAAGAATTGCTTGGTGACCTTGAACATTTCAAGATCGGAATACCCCTGCAGGTGACCTTGAGAAGAATTGTAATAACTAAATTAATAGCTTGACTCAGCCAAGAATTGGTGGCCTTCAAATTTGAACCCGAAGAGTAGAATCTACCATACTTTGAAAAGGCTATTTAATACACCATGTAGATGACCTTCAGAATTCTATTCTTAGATTTCGTAGACTTGACCTTGAAAATAGATTTCTCGGAGGTGTGAAATGGTGGGGTCCTGCCCAAAGCCAGGAGCTTTTTGACCTGAACCAGTTGACTGAACAGGGGTTAATGAACTTTGCTCGTGGCGTGACCTTGAAATTTTATGATGACCTTGAAAAGCAAAATGAACTTTCGCCTTGAACAGATAGCTGTTTACCCGAAACAGATAGCTGTTATCCGAAACAGATAGCTGTTACCCAAAACACATAGCTGTTTACCCTGAACATATACCTGTTTAGCCTGAACAGATATCTGTTAAAAGGTCAAAGAACTGACGACGGTGACCTTGACATATGAGACATGGTTGGCATAGACCACAATCTGTCTAATCTTGAAAATTGATTTCTAGGAATGAAAACATGGCCTTGACTCTACTAAACTATAAGAATTGCTTGGTGACCTTAAAACAATTTCAAAGGATGCCTTCCAAAAACTTCACCGTGATGAGAATAAACTTAGAGCTTGACGTGGGGAAGTCCAGGATCGTCCATGGATTGGGATACCCCCTGCAGGTGATTTCTAAGAATTAACATATGGACTTGACCAAATTCCAAGAATTTCTTGGTGACCTTGAAGAATATACTTCGATGTAGGGAACTTGTTACCCCGAAAAACCGTTGACTTGGCGAACGCGTACTTGTACGGTGAGTGAGTACCATACCAAGACTTTAACTTCGATGCAGGGAACGTGAAGACCATGACCAATTATCTGTGAACACAAACCGTACAACTCTCTTAACTTTGAAGAGCATCCTCCTCTATACCTTTACCCCCCAATTAAGCCAGAACCCCTGTCTGATATATATATATATATATATATATATATATATATATATATATATATATATATATATATATATTTGTGTGTGTGTGTGTGTGTGTGTGTGTGTGTGTGTGTGTGTGTGTGTGTGTGTGTGTGTGTGTTCCGTCAAATGGTGTTATTTAGTACCTCAACAACATATAGAAATACATAAATTATGAAAATATATCTCGCATATCAGAAGATGACTTCGATTTAACACAGGAAAAGAGATTTTTTTAAGAAAGCTCAATTTCAGCCAAAATGGCGAACTCAACACGTAGTTCAATCAAATTTTGTTATCATATTCATTGTTACCAAAACTATTGTTATAATCTTTCCAGAAACGGAGCGAAAATGTTTGGCAAATTCCAGTGGCGTTGGGTTGTTTTGTGATAAAAAATATAAAACTGAAGTAATATTGATTAGATATCTCATAATGAAATTAATTAATACTAATTAAAAGTTGGGAAGGAACGAGGATACTATTTATTAGTAATATAATTTTTCTGTTTTCAGATTAAAAGAATTTCGTGGTTGGTTAGGTAATTATTTATTGTTTTGATTGTTAACTCCGTATGTATCACAAATTGCTAATACCATTATCGACTACATTTTTAATAATTTAGACTAATTAATTACTAATAATTGAACTTGAAGGTATGTACTGTATTTAGAATCACACTTTAATAGACTTTTTGCCCGATAGGACGATTTTAGTTAGTTACCGGATTTGTTGCGAGATCAGAAGGTTGTTTTTACTGGTGACTAGGATGCACAACTCGGGTGAGTAATTCACTTACCGTGCATGTAGCGCGGTAAGTAAAAATCTACATATTTCATAACAATAAGAACAAAAAATTTGGACATTTCTATTTAAAACGTCACTTTTGATTTTTCGTTTATTTAGTAGAAATTAAATAATTTCAATTGTGGTAAATTTAATACAATCGTGCAGAAATCAGTATAAGCATCACGAACATTAAGGGTTGTACCGGTCCCCGGCCAAACATGGCCGTCGACCGGTAAACATCCCTTACTGTTCTTGATACTCAATACACTATTAATGTGTTGTTAATGATGTAATTAGGGGAGAAATATGCGAACAATGCGCCCATTGCAATCGTCATTTGTTTGTCTACAAAACCCATGTACACGCCTATGCTCTTTACTTTAGAACTCAACAACAGGTACGTCCCATTGTTAAAGGATTAGCAGCTATTGATAAATTGCTTACGTTGTAACGCTATAGAATGTAAGCGGTATATCCTAAATCTAGTTTAAAAAATCTATTAAGCACTTAATACAATATCGTGTACCGCTTATATGTAAAATAAATGAACTATTTTAATTTATCTCTTCGTTTCTGGGCAGAATTCAAAATGTTAAATACACAATTTCCAATAAAATGTAAATTAATGATACCATCCAGCGGTAATTCAGCAAACTAACAGATATCTGTAAGTAAATTATTTTTAGACTAACCTAGATGGCGCCAGCATGAACTTTTGAGAAACTAAAAGCAATGTAATCTATACAGGACGTTTAAGTAATTTATAAAGGTAGAACAATATATGCAAAAAATTCAGATAAGTTATGTTAATGAAAAAAATGACGAGTAAATAGTAAATCGACAAACATAAATTTTCAATTTAAAGGTAATTTTTCGAATAATAAACAAAGAAAAGTATAGAGTCGATACGAAAAAATCCGAAATCGATTTTAGCACGTTACTGTCCTTTTATTTCTAAAATTCCTCGTCTTTCTTTCTTTTATCATACATTCTACTACATTCAGCCAAGTTTCACGTGGCCTACCAGATCCGACCTTACCTCTAACCTCACCCAGATATATTTGCTTGGTTAATCTTGCGTTGTTCATTCTCTCAATCTGACCCAAACCAACGTAATGTACTACTTTTATATTTATCCATCATCGTCTTTTTCTCACCCACTCCGTCATTATGCACTCGTCCTTTATCTTATCCTTTCTCGTTTTACCACATGTGCTTCTCAGGATTCTCATACCCACGGCATTTATTTATCTTTCGTGCTTTTTTGACATACCAGTGTCTCACTTCAATACAGTACTGACGGGACAAACCAGCCATTATAGATTTCTCGTTTCGCAGCTAGACTCATGCTTTCGTTTCTCATTATCATCTACATACTTCCAATCACTTTCCTTCCAGCATTGATCCTTCGTACAATCCATTGTACCAACTGCAGTAAACATTCTATCCAGATATGCCAACTCATCCAGTTGTTCCACAATTTGATCTTGCAGAGTAAATACTCTCCTTTATACCTTCCCGACTGGACTCCACAATCTTAGTTTTGTTCACGTTTACCTTTAGGTCCATGCTCTCACCTACTGTATCAAGCTTCCTCTGAGCAGTTTGTAGCCCTTATTCCGTTTATTAGACCTTTATTTACACCATATTCATTTAGTATTTCTCGCGGCTTCTTCAAATTCACTTTGTCGTATGCTTTCTCCAGTTCTACAAACGCACAGAACAGCTCTTTACTTATTCGCACTCCCTCCTTTGCTTCTTTGTTTCTTAATCATACAATCGCTTTTTCTCAGTCTCATTTTTTGCAACAATCATTGCTATGTACGCATCTTCTTTCTCACGTACTGCCTTTTTTACCGAATTATTTTACCAAACACATTTTTTCCGTCTACCTACAGTCGCTCTTTCACATATCCGCACGGCACAATTAACAAAACAGTTTTCAAGCTTATCCATGCACTTGCAACGTTAGTGTCTTTTATTTGTTCGTTCCACATCTGCGTATTTCATTCTCGCACCGTACCTACTAGTTTATCTACCCTAATTCTGGACGTTCGCACTACGTTTGCTCTCCTTCTCGAGACCCACTTTTGCCCTAAACACACTCTCGATACAACCAAGAAGTGGTTCGATCCACACTCCGATACGCGCGTTACTTTTGCGTTTTTCGCCAGGTTTATAAGTCGTTCATCATACACTATCAAGTCAATCATGGTATTATATTCACCTCTTTGCCATGTATAAATATGCACATTTTTAGGTTTAAAACACGTAGTAGATACGAACAGGCTTCTCTTCACAGATGTTCACTAGGCGTTCACCATTCTCATTGACTCTTTGGTCTCCGAACTTTCCTAGAACGCGTACAGTATGTTCTCTCTGCACACCCACTCATCCGTTCATTGGCTTACATACGTTCAACACGTTCTCTACATCATTCCATAAGTTCTCACACTCTTTCACTTAGAATCACCCCAACTCCTTTTGCCCCATGCACTTTAGTCCCAACTCCCATTTCCACTTAAATTAAGGTTTCCTATATCTGTAATTTCATATTTTGAAAATTTGAAGTGTACCATTAAAATTTTCCTTGTGACGTAACCCTACAACTTCCTTTGTCGTGTTTGCAATGGATGCTTTGTTTAGCATTGCACAAATTTGATGCTTCCTCTCTAGCGTCAGTTTTTCTTAAATAAATTTTCTTCCTAAATTAAACTTTGCCTATAATTTCGATTTCTTACCACTTCTGCATCCACTTTTTTCCTTCCAACCTACATATGTGTATGTCGTACGCATTTTAACTTTCGTATTTACGATTATTTTCGTATCTTCTGGAGCTGATTGGGTGAAATTCAACCGCCAGGTGTTTCTTCCACTTTAAAGCTTTACGCCACTGACACTTGTGTATCATAGTTCCCAAAGCAATGGTTTTGTCATTCATACGGAATATGGAGGTCATATTTCATACATCACTTTTCTTTGGTGGTCCATGGCCATGCACGTCTAGCTATTCGCTGTCCTTCATTTCTCTGTTTATATCGAGATTGTGTTATTTGCTGCTGTTCAGGGTGCGCGTGATGACAATTGCCAACTGCTTCTGTACGTACTTCAGTATGAGTCTGTTGGTACTAAGGTACAGCTTGCCTATTAACTTCAGGGTGAGTCTGTTGGTACTGATATGCAGCTTGCCTATGTACTTCAGGCTTGCGTTGTGCTGAATGTTTGTTTTGTTTATATTTTTTTAATGCGTTCTTAAGTCGCATTTTTCTAGCTACGCCAGTAAATCTAGCCTCTCGCTCTTTCTTTAATTGAAGAGGCTCTTCACAGCTAAGCGGCGTAGAAATGTCTTCTAAATTTAAAGAAACGGTTAATTCAGTATCAGACTTCTGAAGAGTGAAAGTGGGTGAGTCGCCATAAAGTCTTGTATTTAAAGGAATGGGCAGGTAAGAAGTAGGTGACTTAGATTTCTGCATGGTGAAAGTGGGCGAGTAATTATTACATTCTTCTGTATTTAAAAGTCTGCCATAAACAAAACTAAGGTTAAATCAGACTCAGATTGCGATATGGTGAAAGTAGGTGAGTCTTCACAAGTTTTCATGGTTTTTTTTTCAATAATACCGTAATCAAAAGTTAATGATGAATCAACAGCAGTTTCTGATTTAATAGACCAAGGAGATCTAGGTACTATGTAGGAACGTCGCTTGGTAATTTTTTTAGCAACGTGTGCGCGGTCAGCTGCTATATCGAAATTGATTTCAAATATAGGCTGATTATTATCTAGCAGATACGCGTCGAAATTGCCGTTAGACAGATCTTGTGAGAAACGTGACCTTTTGATTAGTTGACCTTCAGAACCAAACTTGACAGATAGATCTCCGTTACGGTAGACTTCAAACACAAAACTATGTAACTGTACTGCCGCCGCTATTTCGCACAAACTACCATGAGTCGATCGTTTCAACATATCTGCAGAATACTCCGCATCTGACGAATAATTGTCTACGTTCATGTCATGAGTCATAATAGCAAATTCTTGCCAATTATTTACCACATAACCAACAATTTGTTGACTATTCAAAGTTCCATTAATCCTAAGTTGTGCTTTAGTTATCTTTGCAAATTTGACAACATCTAAAGTGAAACAAAAATACTACTAATACTAAGGCAACTAAATACCAAGGTAGGCTACTAACTAAGTTATTATACCTGACTGTTCACCTACAAATAAAGAAAATTATCAATGCAAATATTATAATAAATGTAAGTACCTAAATTTGCTGGTCCAAACCCACTCCGGGTGCTATATAGAGCCACCCTGTAAAATTTTATGCCAACTAACCAATTTTTATTTTAGCAATTATAACGTTTTTCAATTCAATTGAAATGTTTATCTTATCAAATTATCTAAGATGTTATCGAAATCAATCAAAGTAGAAAGTATAAGAATGTATTTTTCTATTTTTCTGGTATATTCGGCATATTTTATTTTTAGCCGTAAATCAAATAATTTGCAATATATAATAACTACATGTAATTACTGCAAGTAACAATAGAATTTCAAATTTCTTTGTGAATATACGGTATTAGCAGAACATACGATTATTAAATATATAATATAACCCGTCTTGACTTTGTCGTAACTATATTGTGAAGCTTTATTTTAATAAGAAAAAATGCCCCGTCTCTTAAGGCAAACGGATAGTTCGTTACAGCAAAGGGGAATTATTCTTGTTGTAATGATAATAATATATATATATATATATATATATATATATATATATATATATATATATATATATATATATATATATATTATATATAGTATATGTATGTATATGCGAGGCAGGTTCAATAAATACACGTTCGAGCGGTGGTGCATATAAGCGGTTTATTTAAACTAAACAAAATTGTCACACATACCCCACTGCTTCAGAAGACGCTGTATACCGGTGTCGTACCATTCTTTTGGCTGTTACGGAACCATGTCAAAACTGCCTGCTGGACTTCAGCGTCCGACTGGAATCGCTGTCCCTTGAGTGCCTTCTTCAATGATCCAAAGAGATGGAAGTCACAGGGTGACAGATCCGGGCTCTAAGAGGGGTGCTGTAATACCTCCCACCTGACCCGCGCTATCTGTGACGTGATGATGTTAGCGATATGCGGACGGGCGTCATCGAGCAGGAAGATCACGCCTTCGTAAACTACCCAGGACGTTTGTTCTTTATGGCTGTACGCGAACGAGTCAAAGTTTCACTGCATCGGACAGCATTGATGTTAACATGAGAGTATTTAAATTCAAGAATCCTCGGTGATGGAAAAGCAGATAAGTATAACCTTGCCAGGGGAGGGTTGAGTTTTGAATTTCTGGTGCCTTGGAGACGATAGATGTTTCCACTGCATACTGTCCCGTTTTGACTCAGGCTCATAATGGTGACACCAACTTTCGTCACCGGCAACAATTCGGTGCAAGAAGGAATCTCCTTCTTTCCGGTACCGCTGAAGATGCTGCAGTGCGGTTTTCTTTGTGTTCTTCAGTCAGTTGACGGGGTATCCATTGTGCACACATCTTTCGGTATCCAGCCTCATGAATTACAGCATGGATTGTTCCCACATTGATATCAAAACGATCTACCAATTATCTAACACGAACCCGCCTATTCTCCACAACGGCTGCTCGCACATCAGCAACATTGGAGTCCCTCTTCGCAAATCCGTTGTCGATTGTCCCATTAGTGAACTTCCGACACCATTCCACGACTATGGTTTTCGAAGGACACTGTTCACCATAAACATCTTGCATTCTCCGATAAATTTGAACAGGGGTGTTTCCCTCAGCGTTTAAAAACTGTATTACTGCTAGGTGATCGGTCTTGGACGCTCCAAGGATACGACCTGCCATAATAAAACGCGCACGACTGCGCATTCTACGAATATCACGAATCAACTGTCACAGTAGACACCTACATTACCGGCGGCCGTCTTATGCAACTTTCTGCGGTTATAGCAAACGCAACATTCGTGTTACAGCGCACGAACGTGTATTTGTTGAATCTGCCTCATATGTGTATATATATATATATATATATATATATATATATATATATATATATATATATATATATATATATTTATATATTATATAAAAGTAAAGAAATCGGTTTTTTAAATATAATTTCCATTTCTATCGCGGCTTTGAAATTTACTATTCTGTTGTCGTCTATATGTCTCTTAACGTTGTGTGGTGGTGACACGGCCTACTTAGCTTTCGGGAGGTAATGGGTTCGATTTCCGTTACCGTCTCCCTTGTATGAGGTTTTTTTCAGGGGGTTTTCCTCATACACATGTAGCCGCATGGTCACTGCGTATATGCACACCATGTGCGGCTACTTAGGCGAATGGTGGGGTAGTATTTTCCCCGTCAGAACCCTAACTCCGTTTCTTCCGATCCTATCCTGACCACACCCATCCTTAATCCCACCATGCATGTATACGAAATGTATGTATGTATGCTGGGAATCCATGATTGTGGCTGAAGGAGCTCGAAAAGCTCGAGCAGACCGCCCTCTCCTTGGGAAGGGAATGAAATATGTGATCTTTTCCTTTTTTTCGTAACGTCTCTCTGACGTAAAGGGTGTGCGTCTATCTGACATAGACCATTATTGTTGTTTTTCCAACGTTGCCTATTTTTATTATGAACGTATTAGGAAAGAGGCTGCGACATTATTCTAAAAAACGTATTATTTCATTTCTTTTAATTTCCACTTTTAAGGTTGGAAGGTTGTGTGTTGTTCCACGCCAGATATTTTTATTCCACCAAATTAATTTTAAAGGTTTTTTACCAAACTAACTTATTGAATCGACTTACTTTCTATTAATATAATCTATTGTCTAACTCAAACTTTGTCGTTAATTTCGGTTTCCGATTTACTGCCATTTTTCTACCCACGTTGTTTATAATACTAAATTAATTTGAAATATTTTATACTAAATCAACTTACTTTACATTAATGTAATAATTCTTGTAAAAATTTTCTCTAATAACGTATAAGTATTCTAACTTTATTATTGGAATCATTTTAAACTTACTTGATTTCTAAAATTATCTTTTTACTTCTACCAAAGGGTATCTACAAATTTGTAGATAGTCTTTACTTCTACTTTCTACTAAATCTCTAGTCATATGGACGCTGATTTAGTTAAAATTGTTACTTCAATACATTTAATCTCTACTCTTTCATATAACACGATCTCATAAACTCAATGATTTGTTAATCTTAATAAATTTCATGTTATTTATAATAAACTAGTCTTCGGGTCACGCTACGTTGCAAATTCTATCAAACACTCAACTTAAAAAAAAGATGTATTAACTATAAGTAACCTAATTATAATATTAAAACTTAGAACATGTTATAAAAGTTGTTCTTATTTTAACAGCTTAAATAGTATTACATTTTATTCCTGACAAAAAAACTTTTTTATTATACCTCAATCATAATCTTCATTTTGAACACTCAAATACGTGCAAAATCGGGCGTTTAAAACACTAGTGCTTTAAAGATGCTTAGCTAACAACGAATCCACCTCCAAATTTTGAACAATCGTAAATACCCGTACACAAATAGAACTAGACTTCCCTTATTTGAATGAATAAGATACGTACAATTGCTGTTATTTGAAATTTTAATTTCGCATGAAATATCCTCGTTTCAATCATTTTGTAATTCACGAAACAAACTGCACCAATTTTCAATAAATATAAGTAGCAACAAAGCAACAGTTGCTAACCGTTTCTATTGCAACGATTAATGACACAGGTTACTTCGAAAAACTGATTTCAATTTACTTTTACTACCACATCGTCGATGGGTAAGTATTTTCTTACAATTTTTGCATTGTGGCCCAGGTATAATAAAAAAATAGTGTATACCACATGTGTACAAGCGCCTTTAAAGCACTGCTCCGTTTAGATCCGTCGCGCGTGCTTTAAAGGCTAGACATACACTTGTATTATAATATACTATTCTTACACGTTCTTTGCTGTTCACATATCTTGACTATAGGCAAGTTAGTTCCTAATTTTCTTTTCCACCTCTTTCCGCCTTTGCTATTTTTCGCACCTGCTCTTGACCAATTTTTTTCTATACGTTACAGTATTTGTATCTTTTAGTTCAATTTTGTTACTTCACTTACTTTAATATACTATATAGTGTACTTATGCAGTTTAAAATTGCAAGTCCATCATCAGAATCGCATAGAGGCTTTAGCCTCGAGTCTTGGCTACAGAAACGATTCTAAATTTACCAGTAGAAAACTCAGGGCTATGACATTACCGAGTCTGTGTATATTTGAAGTAATTGTTAACATCAAGAAAAACATTAGTACTTCTTTAACTGGAACTATCCTCATCATAACACATGAGACAAATATGCTTGGGAAGTCACCGGAATTTAAATATTTCAACAACATACCTCATGAAATTTCTAATTTACCATTGGAAATTTTTAAAGTAATTTTAATTACATATTTACCTTTGAACTTATTCCTTCATAACAAAAACTTATAATATTTTAAGATTAAGAAACATTCTAATCAGAACAGTGTTTTATTTGAAAATCATGTATGTAGTATTAAGCATTTTTCTTAATTATTTTTGTCTTTTATTATGTACGTAGCAATAGACTCGAGAAGATAAGTAACGCCTAAACTTGAGAGCTTTAAATAACTATTGTTTTTAACTTTTCTTTTATGTTTGTGGGCCGAGCTCTAGACACAAACGGAAACGTCACAGATCTCTATGCGCATCAACTACTAATTGTTATTAGCATTATCCGTCACTAGAATTTTTATTAGTATAATGGAATTCCACTTTTAGTAAGTGATCTTTAACTTGCCAATCATCGTATTTCCGAGAAGAAGGAGTGCTTTGGATTTTCTCCGTTTAGGAAAAACGGCTATCTCGACCAGGTTGGATCCCGCGCCGCTCATGTAAAATGCGACCATTCTAACCATCTAACCATTCTAACCAGGGTAACTATAAAACTATTACTAACTTAAAAGATTAAACAGGCTAAGCTGTAGTAGCACAATAAAGATTATTGTGATTATCATTTTTAATATTATTTTTTGCTTAGCCACCTTTATGTACTTCTTTCATTAAATCTTTTTACCCAAATTTTAACTTAATTTATGATTTTACTTTTAGCGACAACACCTTATTCTACGTCTTTCCAAATTCACCTTTCAACTCCAACCTTCTAACTCCCACTCAACAACGCCTTATTTTGATTTGTATATTTACTAATTATTACAAGTTATTCCCCTCTCTGGCGACAATATTTATTTTGCATGCTTGCTTTTATTTTATTCATTATTGTGACCTGTGGAATTAGAAAGTTTTTAATATAATAGTTCCTACACTACGATTTAATTCTATTATACTATCAACTACGTTGTTACCCCTACTTTTTTAATTTCTTAATTAACTTTATGTTTGGCATATTCTTATAAGTTTGGTTTTGTAGCCTGACCCAACACATTCACTTGTGTCCGCGATTACACTAAAATTTACTTACAAATTGCAGTGAAAGGTAAAAAAACGTTAAGCTGGATACGTTCAATGCAGCTTGAGGACCTTCAATGAGCCTCTTTAGATACGTTCACCATAGCTAATCGTAGGCCAGTATTACACACATCTCGCCCGCACGTCAATATCCGTATCCACATTCCAAAATGGCTGTTTCAGCCATCGCTGTAATAGTTATCTGCCATAATGTGTTCTCATTTACAATGTGACCATTTAAGTCCGCACCATATGGGAATTTTTTTAACCTCGGCTTTAGCATAGATCTGATTATCGCACCCATTTTTGCTTCAAATAAAACCAAAAATCAAGTACAGTAAGTTGGTTTTACAACCGACGTCATCTGTCAAAAATTACATTTTTAAGAAAAAAATTGAAACAAACGCATAAATTGGCCGAATTACAGAAAAAATTATTATAAAAAGTTGTTAATTTTGTCCTTTAAGACTTCTGTACTGAATTTCAACGACCTAGTATGATTTTGAATTTTTGGCAGTTTTTTGACATTTTACTAATTATTTTTCATCTTGATTTGATGCAACCTACGTAAAATTCTTTATCTAATGAAAACTCAACATGCCAAGTCTATTTAAGTTAAAAACAAAATGGCTTTCAAGATTTTTTTTTAAATTATAAAAATTTATCCACCATCATGAGTCATGTTTGGTGCAAAGTTCGTTTAACTTTTGTTTTGAAGCACATACATAGAAAACTCAATTCAAATTTGGTGGGGTATGTTAAAACAAGAGTTTTCTTAGCGTTGAATAAAAATTTTTAACAACGTAATGTTTTTTATTAGACATAAATTTAACAATTTGCTGTTTTATCTCTTTCTTTTAACGCTAAACGTATTTCTCAAAAGGATAAATTTGATTTATTACGATAAATAACACATTTTACATTCTAACCAGATTCTGTAATGGCAGTTACGTAATAATATATTTCAGTTAAAAAGTTAAACTAACTGTGGACTAAACATGACTTCTGATGATGGATGAAATTATATCATTTTTGAAAAAATAACAAAAAACATTTTGTTTTCGGCTCAAATAGGTTAGATATGCTGAGTTTTCATTAGATACGGGATTTTACGTAGGTTACATAAAATCAAGATGAAAAACAATTGGTAAAAAGTCAAAAAACTGCCAAAAATCAAAAATCATAGTATGCCATTGAAATTTTACACAAAGGTGTAAAATGACAAAATGAACAACTTCTTCTAATATATTTTTTCGAAATTCGGACAATTTATGCGTTTCTTCCATTTTTTCTTAAAAATGTAATTTTTGACAGGAGACGTCGGTTATAAAACCAACTTACTACAGTTCATTTTTGGTTTTATTTGAAGCAAAAATGGTTGCGATAATCAGATCTATGCTAAAGTCAAAGTTAAACAAAATGCCCATATGGTGCGGACTTAAATGGTCACACTGTATGTAAACAAATCTTGACAAAAAAAATTTTGACAAATGATGTATACTTGGCGATCTTAAAAACCACTAAAACTTAAAAAAACGGTGTTCCATTGTTTTTTTTTTTACTTTTTTAATTTTCACAAATGATTTATATCTACTTAGCGATCTTAAAAAACCCCTACATGTGACTTTAAAAAAAATCGGTTTATGAATTAGAAAATGCACAATTTTGCACCCTAAAAACGATGCCCCACTGATTTTTTTTAGATTTCAAATTATATAAAAAGTATTAGTTTGGTTTTTTGTAGCTTCTTAAAATTTGAAGCAATGAATTCTAATTTTCTAAGCCTCTAAAAATGCCGGCCTGGTTGGATTTTGGTCATTAACGAACTTGACCTAGATTTTATGGCAAAGAATTTTCGTACCAAATTTCACATCGATAGCTTAATGGTTCAAAAGATATCATGCACACACACATATACACAGACACGAATATTTCTTTTCGTGTTATTTAAAACGTCGAGAAACGCAAAAAAAATTGAAATTTTATATAGCTTTCTCTGTATACGTACGTATCTGAGAAAGCAGTAAATGAATACATTTAATTTTGATCTACATCGAGTGACACTTTTTGGCTAAAATATCAAGGTTAAGCATAATTTTCATGATAATTATGTATCCCATTAACCTTAACTCATGAGCTATTTCTTATTAATTTAAGATTAAAGGTCTTTTATAACGAATTTAATGCATGCATTGGTGATTTTGATGTTGACCCTTGTTTGAAACTCAATAGAGCAGGCTAGTAGGATGTAAAATATTTGAAATAGTGCTTCAAAATTCACACTAACTGTAAAATAAAACTCAACTTGGGAGAAATGCCTTGGGCTAGATGTTAAAATCCTGAAACAGGACAATTGCCCACTCATTAGATGATATCTCAACTTCAAACATAATTCTGAAAATACAGTTTAGATATTATGAAGTACAACACATTTTCATAATTATGCCTAACAATTTTAATTAATGTCAAAGTAACAAATAGACAATTTAAGGGGAACCTCATAGCGCGTTGTATTCTTGAAAACAGTGGTCTAGCTCGTGCAATCGTGTGGCCTTATTTTTCAATATTTAAAAAAAATTTTGTACGTGCTGTAAAAGAAAGGGATTACCAGGAAACAAAAATGTTAAAATTTGATCGCATTCCTTTCTATAGCCTAATAAAGTTCCATCAAATAGGTATTCTTGCATACCGTTTTATTGACAAATAAAAACAAAAATCGAAAATGTGGCCCACCAGAATCCTATTTCCATTCTTTGAGAAAAGCACGGCATAAAAATTTTTCCAAAATGTTAAAAAGTGAAATCCTGCACAAGCTAGAGCCATTGGAATAGAAAAATTTAACCCCTCTCGGCCACCATGCCACCGATTTTAAATATGAGTTGGTCGTCGTAAGATCCCCTTAAGATTAAAACAGTAGTAACGCTAAGTAAAAATCCAAGGTTTGTAACCAAGCCAATAAGCGGTGTATTATTCAGCAATTAAACTGCAAGCATTTATATGCATTTACCTCTCTAACTGACCTTACGCTAATAATTCGTAATTACGAAATAGAAGCATCCTTTAGGTCTAAAATTATTAAAAGTCAACGACAACATAAAGTAGACTTTTGGCTACGTGACTTCATTTAAACATTTTCCGTCTATAGCTCAATCAGAGGAGGGTAAGGTTTTATAAATCTTTTGACAACTACCTGATGTTGACAAACACTAATTAGTTTTAACCCTTATATATTTCCCATAAATTTACATTTATATACTATTCCAACTAACATAAAATAAATACTCGAGAATTAACACTAAAAATGTAATTTGGCGTCTAAATCTAAAAAACAATATTTTGTTACTCTTAAAGGTTCTAAATTAACACAAAAGGCTAACTAGCTGACATCTGGAAGTTACGCAGAAATAAATATAAATTTAGCCCGGAAAGGACACAACAAGGGACTAATAACAGGAATAATCGTAATGTATGGGGACATTGACGCTTTATTTTCTATGAAACGAATTGGGTTACTATATCAACAGTTCTTTCTCAATTTTATTTAAGAATATTTTTACGAATTTTTGATTTAACTTACAGGACTTGCTATAATTATTAAAACGCAAAACGGATACAACATAAAATATCAAGACTATAAACTATAAATAACTTAAACAAAAGGGAAAAGGTTGATGGTTACATCCACCAGTGTTTTGAGTAGAAGTGAGATAATCTTTATTTTAGTTAAATCGGATAGTTTCTAGAGGCTATTAGGTATGCAATTGTCAGCCAGAAGAGGTTTGGCTGGTGTCCCAGCTCGTTTCTTTAAATTTTATAGTTATTGCATAGTCTTAATACTGCAAAACATATGTGTGTACTATTAAAGAACTTAATAACATATAAACCGTTTTATTTTATGAGACTTGCTTTTCAATCGATTCAAAATAAAGAATATATTATGAAATTTTCTAAAATTTGTTTGCAATTTTATTTTGATTAACCGATTTTACAGTGTGCTCAGACATTTTTCAAAACGTGCATTAGTTAGACTAGTTATAAAGCGGCAGCGATGTGATTTAAAACGTGAATGACAGGTGGGACTGCCGCAGGTGTCCGGTGACGAGCAACGACGTTTATGTTCAGAACAAAAATATGGTCCATCGGAACAAGGTTTGGGGATTGGCCTATCTTTAACGACATACGGATCTGTAGCCTATCAACTAAAGGACGCTAATTTAGAAGCTACTGGTACATGTGATTTCGTCTGCAAGGCATTGAAGATTGTAAATAGAACAGGTAGGATTTTCACCATTTTTTTTCTAGCTTTAATTGTATCTATATAATTACTTTTTAATCAAAATACCCTACAGCTTATCGCATTTTCAAAGTAATTGCCGGGTGTCTCAGTTGTGTAAACCAAAGTATTCATAAACAACATTTTCCACCTTTCTTTGTTTCTGTGTTCTGGTTGATTTACAAAATTTGAAATTTGACACCCCTCTTGTATCCCCATTATCGTTTCAGATAAACTAAAAATGTATCTTGTGAGACTTTTGACATGGAATTAACAAATGTATTTAGTTACATTTAAAATTATGCGGATTTCAATTAGCAACATAAAGTTATGTTTTTTAAATGACACATCCTGTAGGTTTTATGATAGTTTGCTTGGTCTTGTCTTAAAATTTTCAAAGACTCAATGGGATGTGTGATTTGAAAATTACCCAACTTTATGCTGCTGCAAGAAAACCGCATAATTTTACTTGTTGTCACCAACACACAAAAAGTATAACTAGGTAATTAAAGGTAAGGTAACTTCTTGTCGATAGTAACGCGAGTCATTGCCAGTGACACGATTCATTGCCAGCAGCTCGTCGGTTGGATTGAGGTTCATTTAATAAGAAACTAAAGGAAAAGCGGGCTCCAGAAGCTTATAACAAAAACGCCCAGCGAATATGAAAGTACCTGCTCCCGCTTCATGAAACAGGGTAACAAATAAATACAAAAAGTTACTTATCGCTCACCATGGGTACACCTTATCATAAATCAAGAAAATTGAGGCAACGAAGTATATTTGGCATCAAAATGATATAATTTGAATGTATTAACTTTCAGACTATACATTTATTTTGTTTAATTATTTATACCTTAAACAAATAGTTTTAAATAATTCATTTGTGTGAAAACAAAGTATTCATGAACATATGGGTATACAATAATTATTAAACTAAGCGCCAATCTCAACTATAATTATGTACTAAGAAAAATAAAATAAAACTACTATCAAAGTAAAAAGTTTAGTCACCTGACTTTAAACGTTTATATTTCGAAAACTACTAGGGCGATTTAAATCAAACCATTTGCATTATAGTCGATATTTAGTTCTGTATATGTGTAAGTAGTTTGATTTTTTTTGTTACATTTAGCTAAGTGCTAAAGTGAAATATATTCGGGGAAATACCATTTTTCAGCACTCTTCGCGCAAGACCAATCTTTATGAATTAATAATTAAAACAGTAAATAATGGATTGCCTTCAATTTAAGTAATTTGCTTAGAGGATGATGCTGATTTAATAACTTTCTATTATTTACAAACTGTGCAATAAAGTAAAAATGCCATGCATGTTAACTCCCTTGCAATATATTTATAGGATGCTGTATATTAAAGCCAATAAATACGGAAATGTCAACTTTTTCTTAATTTATATAATTGCTAACCAAGTGATAGAATTAAATATTTCGTTGAACAAGGACAACGTGTTAGCACGCAGAGGTAGCAGAGGAAGAGAATGCAATGCGCTACCTTCTGTCGCCTCTACTGAGAAATCGCAATTTATGTAATGCGGCAGAATGGTAAGAAGCTGCCAAGATATACATATATACTCGTACACACGTGTGAGTCTATATATATATATATATATATATATATATATATATATATATATATATATATATATAATTTCAGTTTCTTGCAAATTCCTATTGTTAGTTTTACTTTTATCTTAATTATTTAACTCACGTTAGGTATGTTTCTTATTATTATATAATTAATAAATAATTGTAATTGTAATTATAGCTTGTCTTGATAAAGGAATAAATCATTCCGAAAGCTTGCACATTAACAAAGTTTTTTTACTTTTGGCCTTCATAATTGACTGCATTTAGTAAACTTATATATATATATATATATATATATATATATATATATATATATATATATATATATATATATATATATATATATATATATATATATATAATAGTGTGCGCGAAGAGTTTTGATTAAAAAATTTCTCTAACACCGACCATGTTTCCAGAATTACAAGACATAACTTAATGAAAAGAATTCATAAATGTTTAGAAGTAGATGGTGCTAATTTTGAGCATTTATTATAAAACTTTATTTGTTTAATTCCACACTATTAATCTAACAGCCTTCATATTAGTGGTGTGACTTTTGATTATGGTTCTCATTTTATTAATTGTTTAAATTTGGCACAATATTAAAGTTATTTGATTTTTGTTCTATTATTGAATCAAAGTTGCTCATAATTACGTTCTACCTTAAAACTAATAACAATGATTTAATCGAAATAGATTTTTATATTTATTAAAATTGAAGTGTAATAGTTTCAAAACAGTTACTGCGAAAAAGATCTTTCAATCAACGCTTTTAATTAACATGAACTAACATAATTGCTAGAAACTGTACGTCATGTTGATGTTTTAACTACTGTCAAAGTAAAAAGTTTTTTCACTTCACTTTGAACGCTTATTTTAGAAAATTGATTAGGCCGATTTGCCTAAAATGTTTGCCATTTAACAATGTTGTTAAAATGTGTAAATTCTAGGTGTTTAATTGGCGTAGTTTTAAAACTGTTTTATTTTATTTTAATTACAAAAAGGTACTATAAATCGTATCATTTTTCAACACGCTCGACTTTAAACCTTCATATAAATTTAGCCTCCAATGAAAATTAATAAAACTGGAGCATTAGGTAGTTCGATCCTCTCTGACCCTATTACCAAAAAGAAATTGTAACAATTTGTTTACATTTGCTCGTAAATATGGAAACAGGCAACATGCTCAACTTCAAAAGTAATTATTATTTTATAAAAGCGATTGATTAAAATATGTAAAAGGTGGACTTAAAGGTTCGGTACAGAATTGCGTTTTAAAAAAACTATGAATGGAGGTTTGGAACGCTTATCTTAAGAAACGGACAAGCCTAAACAGATTAAATTTAACACTGTACTGTATTTCGTTAAGATTGAATTAAATAAAAGGTGGATTTTACCATTTTTCCTTATTATTGTATAATTTATTTTAATAAATATATTATATTTTAATATAATTGTATCTATTGTAAACAAATTTATTAACAATTTCCACCTTTTTTTCGTGTTTGCTATTAAAATTTGAAATATTACCCTCTTTACCTTACGTTTCAATAACTAAAATTACTTGAATGACATGAATTAACAATTTTAAGTTATTTAAAATTAATTTATTACAAATAACATTTTTAAATAATTTAGTTTTAATGAATAGTTGGCTTGTCTTAAAATTTAAAAAATGGATATTAAAACCAACTTTATTCAATAAAAAAATTGTATCACTCAACAAAAAAGCTTTACTTATAGTGAGTTACCTAAACTCCTTTGATGTCAAACGTTTTTGAATGCTATTCCTTTAGGAAGTTTCTATATTTTCTTTATAAGATCTTTATTTAGGCTCAAATTTATTAATTTGTTCAAAAAATTTTGAAATGACCTTAGTTGGAGGTTATTTAAATTAAAACGCTTCCAATATAAAAAATATAATAACAAAAAACGAAAAACAACTAACAAAATCAATATCAAAAGAAAACAAACTTAAAAAAATATCGAATCTCCAGAAATTATTTTCATACTTGATAACAACCAAATTTAATTATAGGTAATAACCTTAACATTTAACGACAAATGAATATCACTTGTTTTAAACTGCTGATACTAAAACCGCACTTAAATTTTATTGAAGTGACGTTATTTTATTTAAAATATTTACGAGCAAAAATTTGCAACATCTTGTTTAGGCAAGGTGTTGGAACAGAAACAGACAGAGAAGATCCTAATCCTCCAGCACTTCTATTTATATGCCTGGTTAGAAACCAAATTCATCTTTTGTTATCAACAACTATTTCAAATATTTTCTTAATTCTGATTGGCTAACGATTTTCTTAATTTTAAATTTAATTTCAAAAGCTTATAACTCTTGAACCCCTTAATCTATCTTAAAACTAACAACATTTTTGAAATCTAGACAAATTTTCGAATAAAATAAGTCCTTACACGAATTACTTGCTCCACTTATTAAACATGTTAATTTTTACATTGATTTCTTAATTTTATACTAATTTTATGCACTTTTCAGGCCTGTAATTGATTTTCACATGAATATGGGATGCTACTACATGTAAATACACATTCTTTATATGCCTATGGCCAATTTGAAAGGAAAATTATCTGAAATTTCCATTCTTAAAACTAATTTTGGTAAAATTGTCACTAATATAGTGATTTGTGACTCAATATTGAGGCTAGTTTATTATTTTTACCTCTTATAATTTAATTAGGCCAATTGGTGCCATTCTATAACAATTTTACATAATTTTTATGCGAGGAAATGACATAACCTTAAATCAATACAGTAATTTTTAAATGTTAAATTTTACATTATTAGGCACTTTAAATGTTTGTGAAAGTGTATATCCTTATTGTTTATGTCTTACATTAATTTATTTTCACTCTTTTGGAAGTTTATAAGTTCTTATAAGACTTGTATAGAATTGTTAAATATCACTAATTTAAGTCTGTAAATGTTAATTATTCACAATAACTCCAGAACTGCTGGATTATTTATGTCTTATTGTTAATAACAAATGTATTTCTTCTGTTTTCTCTTTAGTTTTAGCACTTATTTTACGTTTTGCACTAAAAACGTTTTCACATATCTTGTCTGCGTCACTGTAGTTGTGACATTGATATCTGTCTAATGCTAGTTTTAACATCACGTTTGTTATCTACAGCCTGTAATTCATGGTCTTTTGGGAAAATTATAATTAAATAAACTACTAACTAATAAAAATTGATTTATTGCATACGACACCTAACATACCCTATACTCACGTGTAATATGTTGTCGTTTATCATTATATTAACATATTATTATGAATTATATAATTTAGGTCCATCTCAATGTTAATTAACCATCCTTACCTAATCTTTTACATCAAATGTACCTTTTGTACTAATTAATGAAATTTCATACTATGTGATTTATAGCTATGTACCATGTAATTTCTAATCATCTCAACACATACACACACACACACACACACACAAATAATATATATATATATATATATATATATATATATATATATATATATATATATATATATATATATATATATACAGGGTGTGGCGCGAAGAGTTTTGATTAAAGGTAATGGCGGATACAGTTATGTTAAAAATCTGAAATTACGAAGCTGTAGGTTCTGGATGACGCTGAGGTCAAATATAATATTGTCCTGAATGTGGTACTTCCGGTTATACCGGAAGTAGACGTCAACTTTGTTATTTTAAATGGAACCTAATATGTTTTATTTTATTTTCGAACTCTACATGAAGTTCTAGATAAAATTTGTGCACAATGTCCTATACCAAAAATGAAGTATTTTCGAGATATTTCTATTTTTTTTAAATTTTGAAAAAATCCTAGTCCACATTGAATAACGATATCTCCATTAATAACGAAGCTAGTGACGTGAAATTGTCTCCAATAAACAACAAGCGCTTGCCCGTTAACTCCATATATCCATCTCATTGATATTTCATACAGGGTGTCTTAAACTTAGCCGCCAACATACACAATTTAAATCATTTGTAAGTTGCTTACTTTAAATAGAACACCCTGTATTTTATTACATTTTCCGCTGTATTTTTTTAAGCCAATTCGTTTGGTATCAGTATTCCCTATACCTAAATCCAACCACTTTTGAGATATTTCATTATCTTAGTTAAAACATAACAACACTTAATTATTTCATCATTAGTAAAGGGTAGGCCATGATTTCCATTATTTAAGGTGATATTTTGTTATTTTTCATAAGTTATTAATTCTGAAAAGTAACCAATAGCCTGAAAGGATTATTAATTGTGGATATCATTAAAAACGTTGACTAGGTATTTTGTATTAATTTAATTAGATAACTTACAAACAAAAATAACTAAATGTGATATTAAACAAATAAAGTTTTATAATAAATGCTCAAAATTAGCACCATCTACTTCTAAACATTTATGAATTCTTTTCATTAAGTTATGTCTTGTAATTCTGGAAACATGGTCGGGTGTTAGAGAAATTTTTTAATCAAAACTCTTCGCGCCACACACTGTATATATATATATATATATATATATATATATATATATATATATATATAAGTTTACTGGGGAATGCAGTCAATTATGAAGGCCAAAAGTAAAAAAAACTTTGTTAATGTGCCAAGCTTTCGGAATGATTTATTCCTTTATCAAGACAAGCTATAATTACAATCAAATTATTTATTAATTATATAATAATAAGAAACATACCTAACGTGAGTTAAATAATTAAGATAAAAGTAAAACTAACAATAGGAATTTGCAAGAAACTGAAATTATATATATATATATATATATATATATATATTTTGTATAGGACATTGTGCACAAATTTTATCTAGAACTTCATGTAGAGTTCGAAAATAAAATAAAACATATTAGGTTCCATTTAAAATAACAAAGTTGACGTCTACTTCCGGTATAACCGGAAGTACCACATTCAGGACAATATTATATTTGACATTGAGGACATTGTGCACAAATTTTATCTAGAACTTCATGTAGAGTTCGAAAATAAAATAAAACATATTAGGTTCCATTTAAAATAACAAAGTTGACGTCTACTTCCGGTATAACCGGAAGTACCACATTCAGGACAATATTATATTTGAACTCAGCGTCATCCAGAACCTACAGCTTGTAATTTCAGATTTTTAACATAACTGTATCCCATTACCTTTAATCAAAACTCTTCGCGCACACCCTGTTATATATATATATATATATATATATATATATATATATATATATATTATATATATATATATATATGTGTGTGTGTGTGTGTGTGTGTGTGTGTATGTGTTGAGATGATTAGAAATTACATGGTACATAGCTAAGTAAATCACATAGTATGAAATTTCATTAATTAGTACAAAAGGTACATTTCGATGTAAAAGATTAGGTAAGGATGGTTAATTAACATTGAGATGGACCTAAATTATATAATTCATAATAATATGTTAATATAATGATAAACGACAACATATTACACGTGAGTATAGGGTATGTTAGGTGTCGGTATGCAATAAATCAATTTCCTTATTAGTTAGTAGGTTTATTTAATTATAATTTTCCCAAAAGACCTGAATTACAGGCTGTAGATAACAAACGTGATGTTAAAACTAGCATTAGACAGATATCAATGTCACAACTACAGTGCACGCAGACAAGATATGTGAAAACGTTCGTGTTAGTGCGAAAACGTAAAATAAGTGCTAAAACTAAAGAGAAAACAGAAGAAATACATTTGTTATTAACAATAAGACATAAATAATCCAGCAGTTCTGGAGTTATTGTGAATAATTAACATTTACAGACTTAAATTAGTGATATTTAACAATTCTATACAAGTCTTATAAGAACTTATAAACTTCCAAAAGAGTGAAAATAAATTAATGTAAGACATAAACAATAAGGATATACACTTTCACAAACATTTAAAGTGCCCTAATAATGTAAAAATTTAACATTTAAAAATTACTGTATTGATTTAAGGTTATGTCATTTCCTCGCATAAAAATTATGTAAAATTGTTATAGAATGGCACCAATTGGCCTAATTAAATTATAAGAGGTAAAAATAATAAACTAGCCTCAATATTGAGTCACAAATCACTATATTAGTGACAATTTTACCAAAATTAGTTTTTAAGGGAATATGGAAATTTCAGATAATTTTCCTTTCAAATTGGCCATAGGCATATAAAGAATGTGTATTTACATGTAGTAGCATCCCATATTCATGTGAAAATCAATTACAGGCCTGAAAAGTGCATAAAATTAGTATAAAATTAAGAAATCAATGTAAAAATTAACATGTTTAATAAGTGGAGCAAGTAATTCGTGTAAGGACTTATTTTATTCGAAAATTTGTCTAGATTTCAAAAATGTTGTTAGTTTTAAGATAGATTAAGGGGTTCAAGAGTTATAAGCTTTTGAAATTAAATTTAAAATTAAGAAAATCGTTAGCCAATCAGAATTAAGAAAATATTTGAAATAGTTGTTGATAACAAAAGATGAATTTGGTTTCTAACCAGGGCATATAAATAGAAGTGCTGGAGGATTAGGATCTTTCTCTGCTCTGCTCTCTGTTCCAACACCTTGCCTAAACAAGATGTTGCTAAATTTTTTGCTCGTAAATATTTTAAATAAAATAACGTCACTTCAATAAAATTTAAGTGCGGTTTTAGTATCAGCAGTTTAAAACAAGTGATATTCATTTGTCGTTAAATCAAGTTAAGGTTAGTTTACCTATAATTAAATTTGGTTGTTATCGACAGCTACGAGTGAAAATAATTTCTGGAGATTCGATATTGTTTTTAAGTTTGTTTTCTTTTGATATTGATTTTGTTAGTTGTTTTTCGTTTTTCTGTTATTATATTTTTTATTATTGGAAGCGTGTTTAATTTAAATAACCTCCAACCTAATGGTGCATTTCAAAAATTATTTTGAAACAAAAATTAATAAATTGTGATGATCCTGAAAATAAAGAATCTTCATATAAGAAGAAATATTAGTGAAACTTACCTAAAGGAATAAGCATTATCAAACAAGCAGATTTGGACATCAAAGGAGCTGTTTTCAACGGTCAACTCCAGCATCATAAAGAAGATAAAGAGGCCTTTTTGAGTGAGTGTACCAATTTTATTTACGTAATTGATATTTTTAGTTGTGTGTTAATTATGTCCATATTTTGTAATAAACATGATGAGCGACAACTTGTATTCATGTCGAAAGGGAACATTAATTGATCTAAAAATAAATGGTTATTATAGTATTTACTAAATTCAGGCATAATTATACTTACGTGTAAACGGTGTGGTTTCATTGTACATTCATTGAAAGGTCATGTGAATGCGTACCTATAGCTAATAATTTACTTTCCCGTATAGTTTTAAATTGCGACTGTTAAGCTAGCTAGGCATTACAAGTTAATTCAAAGTAGAATAAGTATATTTACATAACATAATTATCAGTTCAATATATATATATATATATATATATATATATATATATATAAATATACTACAGTAATACCGCTCTGGGTTCGATCCTTTATATGTCCCCACTTAACCTAATATTTTGGTTCACTAACGAATAATAATTGAAGGTACATACATGTGTACAAATTTTTAATTCACGCGCTATAGAGTACATTGTGCCGTCTCTCTTAGATTAAAGACGGTTGCGGTTTGCCATCCTTATTCAATAGCTGCACATTTTTCAAAACCGCATAATCGTATAATCTTGAGTATATTTTAAGAAAACATTTTTACATTTATGTTATTTAGGCAATTCCTTAATGTTATGACAAAAAAAAGTTTACTTACTTCACGTAGTGAGAATTGGTCATGTTTGCCTGTTTCCATATTTACGAGCAAATGTAAACAAATTGTTACAATTTCTTTTTGGTAATAGGGTCAGAGAGGATCGAACTACCTAATGCTCCAGTTTTATTAATTTTCATTGGAGGCTAAATTTATATGAAGGTTTAAAGTCGAGCGTGTTGAAAAATGATACGATTTATAGTACCTTTTTGTAATTAAAATAAAATAAAACAGTTTTAAAACTACGCCAATTAAACACCTAGAATTTACACATTTTAACAACATTGTTAAATGGCAAACATTTTAGGCAAATCGGCCTAATCAATTTTCTAAAATAAGCGTTCAAAGTGAAGTGAAAAAACTTTTTACTTTGACAGTAGTTAAAACATCAACATGACGGCTAGCAGTTTTCTAGCAATCTATGTTAGTTCTCATGTTAATTAAAAGCGTTAGAGTTGAAAGATCTTTCTCGCGAGTAACTGCTTTTTGAAATATTACACTTCAATTTTAATAAAAATACAAAAATCTATTTCGATTAAATCTTGTTTTAGTTTTACAGGTAGAACGTAATTATGAGCAACTTTGATTCAATAAGAACAAAAATCAAATAACTTTAATATTGTGCCAAATTTAACAAATGTAATAAAATGAGAACCAATAATCAAAAGTCACACCACTAATAATGAAGGCTGGCTGTAGATTAATAGTGGGTGGCACCAACTCAAAATTCTTATTAAACTCAAACTATATGACTAATGAAAACCTATGCATGAGTTCATAAAGCAATTAACAGAAATTATTAATCGACCTACATTTAAAAAAAATGTGGACTAACAAATTAAAGGTCAGTAACCTGACCTTTAAAAAAAAAGTTTCATTTACCTCTAAGATGATGTTTGGGTTTTAGATTTGTGAGCACGAAACTAGTCAACTCCAGAAAAATGAAGCAAGCTAAACGAACATAAATAGTTTTATAATTCTCAATTTCTTATAAATTCTCTACATAGAGCTTGAAAAATCCAAAATTAAGAAATTGATCGAATAATACAAAAAAATGGAATCTTATTATTCAAACTAATTCCAGGTTTCACGATTTTCAATTTGTACTACCAATTAACATTTCTAGATTAAATTAAATGGCATCGTTTCAATTCATTATAGAATGAATTTCCTCATAAAAGTGAATTAGCAAGAAAACATACCGTTACAAATTTCGTTAATTCCATGTCAAAAGCTCTACAAAATGCAGTTTGTAGTTTTTCATAATATTTGAACGCTAAAATGAACTAAGTAATTATTAAGAAACCTAAAATTAGTTATATAGTTATATAGTTATAATTAGATATAATTATTGTATAATTACATCTATTATAGTAATAATAGCAGTTTGTGTGTGACAGCAATCTGCAAAACTGAATTTTCAGAGCTATTATGAAAAAGTAGCAACCTTATTGTAATTTATCAACATCGTTCAACGGATTATAATAATTTCAATTTCAAGGTTTTTCTTTAACGTATTAACAACCGAAAATTCCTAAATGTGCACTGCTACGCTACTGCATTAAATACGTCATTCTCGTAATAGTGAAGGCTACACATCAAAAACAGCGTCGCAATCATGTAACACACACAGATATTATTATATATATATATATATATATATATATATATATATATATATATATATATATATATATATATATATATATTTTATTTATTTCCCAAGTATTCATTTAAAATAAATTTTTCTTTTTAAAAAAATTAATTTGTTTTTGTCAAAATTTATTTAAATTTTGACAAAGAAAAATTAAAAAAATTTTATTTATTTAAATTTTAAAAAAAAGTTTTTATTTATATATATATATATATATATATATATATATATATATATATATATATATATATATATATATATATATACATGTTTAAAAAATGCGGCAATATTAAATGATTGAGGTCATTTTATAATAAAGTTCCTATAAAAACCAAAACGCTTCGTTACCGATCTACAGCGTGTTGAAGTTTAGTTTAAAAAAACAGTCACAAAGATTTTTCCAAAACGGCAGATATCATAATGAAATTTTACGCGTGTCAATAGCTGTGAGACGCATTTTGCAATGCAACACGATGTTTCAGTCGTACCATTGGCGCGCGTATTGGCACGTCACAGGCTATTTTTAAATAAAAAGTAGGACGCCGCTGATTTTTAAAAATAAAAAATTTTTTAATTTTTTGTTCAATTGTGAAGAAAAAGCTCTTTGACTTTTTATCGTACGACGTACCGTTTTTGAGTAAAAAAACATTTTGCTCATCGAATTCTACTTGTAATGGTTCTTCATTCTTTGGTGACCATCCAAATGACTTAGTGCTTTGCTTTTGCTTGTATAAAATATATCCTTAAGCGTAGATGTTATTCCTGGATTTCTACAAACATCCACTCTGACCACCTAACTCATAACGAATTTCTTCGAAAAGAAAGTTCGGGAAATGTTGTTAAGCTGCATGCTTTTCTTTCATCTTCTTTTGAGCTCAAGTTTACCTTCTATGTACAGAAAACTATCATAAGTAGCCGTAATTAGATCTTGACTTTGAATTAAGATCGTATTTCTTCGGAAGGTCCATATTTAGAAGATCCATATGGAAGATAAGTGTGAATATCTGATTTAATTATAGTATCATCAAAATGTACGTTTTGAAAGACGTTTAACGATTCTGCCATTGTGGTTGAGAACTTTTAAACCAATTGACGTTAAAAAGTATTTCTCTGCAGATGTTAACCGCAATGAAGGTTGATGACTAATTAATGACTTACTGTAGGGATGATGTCTTTTATATGAGTTTTTGAAAGATGGAATTGGCCCTGGATTAATTCTCAGACCCATGTCCTTTTAGTTCTAAGCGTACCGTGAATGGTTTACTTTCACCAAAGTCTATTAATTCACCCTTTTGATTAGTCAAATTAATTGTTATATTACTAATTATATCAGTGTTTACTTCTAAATACTGAGTATTGTTTGAAGTTTTATCTAGACGATAAGCTGGTGGAACTGAAACATCAGTCTATCTCATATAATACTATATCAGGTTTCGCGTTTCGATAAGATCCCTTGATACTGTTGCACTCTACGTGTAGATTAGTGTCTTTGAGTATTTGGATGTCTAACGCAGATGTATGTAAAATATTTAGTTCTAATATTTTAGACTCAAACCCTAGCATGCAACTTTCTTTAGCAAAATGGATCTCAAATGAACTGTTTATCTCACATTTAAGTGTATTGTTGTTTGCTCTAATGATAAACTTTTCTGTGGGTATTTTAGATTTTAGATAATCGCTAATTTCATCTAACTTATATGCACCGTGTGGAATATTAATCACTTGCAAATGAGATGGATTTGTTCTAAAATAAAATTTATCGTTGCATGTATAAATGTTTTTAACAGCCGTAAAATCCAACCAATCCAATAACGTATTTCTTCCCCAAATCTAGCTCTATCGGTGGATAGAAGTTGTAGCTAGCTGTGTTAACACCTTCTAAACTGAATGTTATTGACATAACTGAGAAAATTTGATGTTGTGCTGATTATTTATATAAAATTGTAGGCATAGGTGTCCGCAAATAATTGTATTAAACTCTTGATCTTGGTTGTAATTAATATATTTTAACCAAGTAGTTAATCACTTCGTTTGGTGGTCGAATATTACCGAAACTATCGTAATACCATACCTTTTACCACGCTTTTGTAGCAAACCCAATGGGTACCTGGTCTCTTTGGCTATCTAAGTTAATAATTCCAGATTCATTTTCCGTAATTTAGGCATGCTATCTCATAAAAATATCCCTAAAGTACGGTACGTTTTGGGTATTTCTTTAAATCATATCCGTTAACGGTCTTTCGGGTAATCTATTCAGTTTTTGGAAACGGTTTTAAGTATAATGCACCACCACCAGATTTGTTTGGTTTTAGATATAGTGCACCGCCTTTCTTATTCATGGAGCCTATAGCGATTCCATCATGCGATTATGGCGCGATGTCTCTTCCTGCAATTTTTAGCATTTTAGCATCATTGACTGCTTTAGCAATTCCTGCACCGCCAGCTAAAGCACCGATTGCTGATAATCCTGCGAATAACGGAATAAGAAATGGTAAAACCCTCCTTGTTTAGGTAGGGAATTACTCTAGGAACTTTAATGTTTTCTTTCCTCCTAAATTTTTACCACGTTTTGCCGTTGAAAGCGCTGACTTTATTGTGTCTGTGAAATTTCCGTTAGGTTTAATTTTTTAGCTATTGTCTTTCGTAAATGCAATAAATTTCCACCATTGCATTTCTTCTTCATATTAGATCGACGTTTACACCCATTCCAATTTTCTCTTTGCTTTCATGCTAAAGCTGCAGTTCGTTCACCTATTGCGTCTAATGATTTAAAGCGCTCCCAAGCTTTTTTGCAAAATTTTATCTGCTTTATGTCTACTTTCTAAATCTCGGTAATCTCTGTAACTGATATCATGAAGTTTGCACTGAGCATCTAATTGATTAATACCAGGGTCACCGCGTGCGAGTCGTTTTCTAACTTTGTACCAGGGGGGGGGGGGGGGGGGTTTTTTTTTTTTTTTTTTTTTTTTTTTTTTTTTTTTTAATGTTATTAATTAATATTATATTAATTTATAAATATAATATTTTATAAATTATAGAGTACATATGTAGTTGTACAGCACATTGTGAGCTAAATTATTCAAGTTTTACAATGATTGCATTTTAATCATAGTTGTACAATTTCACATTAGTAGTTTCCGATCACATTCGGAATATATAAATTATGTATTTTCTATAATGTTGTTCATCATATCCATTTGGAAAAGGTAGAACCTATTCTGGTAGCACAATCTGCTTCAATTCTAAAATAAAAGAAAATAGTATGTATTAGATAACATGTCCATGATATGATTAAAGTTAACGATAAAGACAATGTTAAAAAGATTTATATAATTTATGCAATTATGAAGAATAATACTGAACAATTAGTGTAAAAGTAACTTACAGTTGTGTTAAAAGGGAGTGTATCCACCTAAAATAACATTGGTGGTGCAAATTAACTAAATGTGTTGAGAAGATAGGTTATGGGCATTTTGAACTCCGATTATGAGGATAGTATTTTTCATTGTTGACTATGTTGAAGTTAAAGTTAGTGTAACTCTGTTTTTCGGGTCAGAGAATCCAAATATGACCACAGTTTTCATGTAGATATTAGAATAAGTTAGATATAAGTAAATTTCTGTATGTGAAAATGCATAATTAGGATAATTAACATAGCAAAATAGTTTGAAAGCGAAATAGGGCAAATGGGGTATCATTTGAAACGAAATTTGATGTAGAATTTAATGCTTATAATATTTTTAAGATGTATCCTAGTATAACGAAGATATTTGTAAAATTAATAAATTGTAAATTTCAGAAAAATGTTCAACCAATCAGAATTAAGATCAGGTTTATTTGTATTATGTAGTAGGTCCAATCAAAATTGGTGGTTTAGAAAAAAATAATCCATTTCTAAATTTTCTTAAGACTCTCTTACTAATCTTGAAGATGAAAGCATGTTCCCTTTGTTCCTAAAATGTAATAAAAATTTAAGATTGGTAAGTGTTTCAAAACCTAATTTTATAAAAACAAAACCTATTCGCAGAAGTTAAACTATTTAAAACAACAGTGAGGTTAGTGTAATTAAAATAAGTGAATTGTTAAATGGATATTTCTATTGAATTATGGAATATTGTTATGGATTTTTTTTAATATAAAAAAATTAATTAAACAAATATCGAGTTTAATAATTTCTTAGATATTAGAACAGTTTTAATAAATTAAAATTTCAATGCAGGTAATTATTGTATCTAAATTATACAATACTAAAATAAAGTGTAATAAGAAAAAGTCAATAAATAAAACTGAATGTATTAAAATTATGCAATATTAAAATAAAGTGCTCATGGAAAAAGTTAATTAGTAACGTACCTGAAGAAGCTCATAGTCGATAACAATTACGGGACTTCAACAATTGGAGATTGCAGCAACAAAAGGAAGATTAATAATGTTGTAAGTTATATGAATCAATTCTTAGTAATTCAAGGTTATGTTTATAAATTATGCGTATCATTGATGTTTACATGTTTAAAGAATTTGAGCAACTTAGATACCAGTCAGCGAATACGAACGCTAATCATTAATAATATAATAATATTACTTCAGTTTAGAATAAAATCAAGTTACACTTGCAGTAATTTATTTTATTGTTCAACCATGGAACGCGTAATGCACATACTTAACATCAGTATTTGCAAAAAGATATCCGCATGTACGCAATGTGTTGTATAGTTGCTTATTACAGTTGAACTAAAATTTATTGCACGATAGTAAATGAGTTATCTTATAAAAATCTTAATACGAAAGTTTTATTTAATGTCATTACAAAACTAATTCATTGAACCCTATCCCCAGAATTGCTAGAGGAGGCGAAATACGTATAATATTAATTTCATTAATAATAAAAGTTTAATTTAATTTCATGTCATAAGTAAATATATCTAAAGTAAATATTAATATCTTAGAGTAATTATACATGTCAAATATATATATATATATATATATATATATATATATATATATATATATTTAAAATTTTTTACATACAGTTGATTAACTCAGTGACTGATTGTTAATTTTTTTGCCTCCTTGATAGCTCATGGAAGAACTCTAGCAACTAGGTCGTTTCAAGTACTAGTTAATCTTTTACTGTATGTACTTTAAAAGTTAATTTTAAATAAAATACAATTAATGATTATTAAATTGAACCTTCGTTCACTAAACCAATTTCTATAGTAATCTATTATTTTACAGCAAATAAAAATTCAATATCACGTGTTGTCATGTAAATTGAATTTTAATATTCACAAAAGTTGACGGTGATCCTTATTTATTAACATTATAATACATCGTAACTAAAGGAATACAGTTTTGAATCGAGTGTGACTTTCCTCGATAGCTCAGATGGAAAGATTTAGAAATATCGGGGAAAATTGGTTAATCTTTTACTGTGTACTTTAAAGTTAATTTTAAAAAATACAATTTGATTATTAAATTGAATTTGTGCGTTCACTAAACCAATTTCTATAGTTTTTATATATATATATATATATATATATATATATATATATATATATATATACATCCGGCAACATAGGCCTTCTTCTATATCTGTTTTATATAAGCTAGATTAATAAAATTTGGAATGCAGTTATAGTTTAGTTGTCTGCATATTTTAAAATTATTCACGCGAATACAGGTTGTTTATCTAAAGAGGACCAAATCATTATAAAAAAATTTAAATGGAACACACTGTATATTATTACTTTTTTGAATTCTACACATTGTTCCTAACAAATTCGAAATATATTTCCCTATCCCTAAATATAGCCGTTTTTGAGTTATTTCGATTTTTATAAAAAAAAATTGAAATTACAGTTTGCTTTGAAAATGAACCTCCTTAACTGTTGAAAAATAAAAGTTATCTAATTTATATGAGAATAAGTACACAGATAGAGCTTCCTTTTAATGTGAAGAAAATGACATAATTGCATACAGGGTGCTTATAATTGACTTGCCAATCAACCATTATTCGAACTAGTAAAAGTTTACTTTTTCAAATAAAACACCCTGTATATTATTACATTTTTGGTTTCTACATATTAATCCTTATCAGTTCGCCGTACAACTCCCTATCCCTAAATATATCCGTTTCCAAATTATTTTCAATTTTTCAAAATGTATAATTATTGAGACATTTTTAAATCTATGGCCTCGCATAGATAAAAAAGAACATCATAAAACAATTGTATTATACATTAAAAAACGCAACAGAAACTAATATATTATGATAGAAGACTAATTACAATTTTTGTACTGGAGGCATTGCATGTTAACAAGAATTTGACAAATATTTACTTCAATTTTAAGTAAAATTCCGAAATCAAGTGTGCTTCTTATAAAAATTGAATGTTTGACGTAAATAAATAAAACTGTAGTTAACCATTTACGAGTGTTATTGTTAGTAATCAAGATTTTTATAAAACGAATTTTACACAAAATGAGTTAGTTGATATGATATTCGTGTTGGGTGCTGCAGAAAGAAACTGTTTATTGGCCAGCAGAATTTATCCTGAAAGATATGCAGATAGAAGACATCTAAACGCAAGATCGTTTCAAAAAGTTATGAGTAGGTTTATTGCAACTTCATGTGCCAATAATCTTGTACATTTTGAAAAATTGAAAATAATTCGGAAACGGCTATACTTAGGGATTTGTATAGGAATTGTATATCGAATTGATAAGGTTTAATATGTAGGAACCAAAAACGGAATAATATACAGGGTGTTCTATTTGAAAAAGTAAACTTTTACTAGTTGGAATAATGTCTGATTGGCAAGTCAATTGTAGACACCCTGTATGCAATTATGGCATTTTCTTTGCATTATAAGAAAGCTCTACCTGTGTGCTTGTTCTGATATAAATTAGATAACTTTTGTTTTTCAACTGTTAAGGAGGTACATTTTCAAAGCTATCTTTTTATAAAAATCGACATAACTCAAAAACGCCTATATTTAGGGATAGGGAAATCTATGGCGAATCTGTTAGGAACAATGTGTAGAACTCAAAAAAGTAAAAATATACAGGGTGTTCTATTTGAAAAAGTAATCTTTTACTAGTTGGAATAATGACTGATTGGCAAGTCAATTGTAGACACCCTGTATGCAATTATGACATTTTATTTGCATTATAAGAAAGCTCTGCCTGTGTACTTGTTCTGATATAAATTAGATAACTTTTGTTTTTCAACAGTTAAGGAGGTACATTTTCAAAGCTATCTTTTTATAAAAATCGACATAACTCAAAAACGCCTATATTTAGGGATAGGGAAATCTATTGCGAATTTGTTAGGAACAATGTGTAGAATTCAAAAAAGTAAAAATATACAGGGTGTTCTATTTAATTTTTTTTTATTATAGTTTGGTCAACTTTAAATACACAATCTGTACACACGTGAATAATTTTAAAATATGCACACATCTAAATTATAACCCTATCCCTAATTTTTTTAATCTAGCTTATATGAAACGAAAGATATAGAAGAACGCTCTTGTTCGGCTGTATATATATATATATATATATATATATATATATATATATATATATATATATATATATATATATATATATATATATACACAGGTGATTCAATAATAAGTGTAAATAATTTCACAGAAAATCCTAAACCTAAAATATGAAGATTTAAACCAAAACACTTAAATAAAACATGGCTCTGTACTGAGATACAGGGTGTTTTATATCAAAATCTAAAAATTATTTTTGTCCGTTACTTCAAGACTCTTGGAAATTTTTTATCATACTCGGTAATCAGTTTAAGAGTATGAAAATACATTAAAATTTATTAAGATGTAGTATTTGTCCCCTACCAAAGGAGTATGACAGAGGCAAGGGGGTTCTTTTATTTCCCATATTCTACGCCACTCATTTCAGTAGAATTTTTCGATTCTGCAATACTTTTTATGTAAATAACTTATTCTTTCTTTCTTCGTACCGATTAAGACAAGATTTTCCGAGATATTTACTGTTAAACATGAGGTTGTAAGATAGTGTGTATTCAAATCTGTAGGTATTTTTCATAGTAGGATTTTTTTTATGTTATAGCAATTAATACATGAATAAAACATTGTAGTTTGCTATTTAATGTTTAATAATAATAAATACACTTTAAAACATAACAACTTTAACAATGTAGTCGCAAAATCAGTGTAGTGTGACCTGTGTTGAAAAGCATACAAAATAAAAACGGTTTTGGTATAGTAGTTGGATATGGTGTAAAATAATAATTGGTCCTATCGCGTATGATGCTGTCACTGTCATTACTGAAATGTAATACTGTGCTGGTTGAAAGATTTATAAAGTGAAAATGGCTAGCCATAAGAACTTTTCAAATATTGAAATGCGAGATATGCTTTGCATATACGCACAAGAAAACTATTAATGTCTTGCTGCTTGTAGAAGATATGTAGTAATGTATCCCAATAGAACACAACCAAATCACCAAACGTTTCGCAACATTTATAGATGATTGGGAGAAACTGGAAATTTAAGGCCTGAACGAGAAGTGAGACGACCAAAACATATTTCTGTTAATCAGAAGGATGAAATTTTAATACGTAATTACTGAAAATCCTCAACTTGGCCCTCGTCGGTTATCCGCAATTACGGGGATAAGTCAATCTTCAGTTCATTTCGAATATTGAAAAACAACAATATTCGACCATATCATTTTACACCCGTTCAGAACTTATTACCAAGAGATCTACCTGTAAATTGAACTTTGCGCAGTGGATAGCAGAAAAAAAAATTGCAAATCCTCACTTGACCAAACATATTCTCTTTACCGATGAGGCCACTTTTACTCGTAGAGGAGTGTTTAATTGGAGAAATAGTCACAGTTAGGACAGTGCAAATCCTCATCTACCTCGTGAGTCTCATTTTCAACATGAATAAAAAATTAAAGTCTGGTGCGGCATCTTTGGAAATAGTTTCTTGGGGCCTCACGAATTGCCCCCAACTTTGAATGGTAACTTTTATTTGGAGTTTTTACAGACAGCACTATTTGACGCGATAGAATCAATTCCACTTAATCTAAGACGAGATATATGGTTCATGCTTATCGCTTGTTTTATGCCCCTTAATTAATCGACATTATCCCCCCAACATGAAAAAAATCTAAGCATTCGTTTATGAGTTATAATGAAAATTTGAGAAAAAAAAATTATATTCAACACCCTGTATCTCGGAAACGAAGCCTTCTACGATATCTTTATAGGAACTTTTCTTTTTAGAAATATGTGTTCTATCTCCTGTTAAAGTTTGTCTACAAAAAACTGACTCACCCTGTATATATATATATATATATATATATATATATATATATATATATATATATACAGGGTGTTACTTAAGTGTATGTATTTATTTTAAGGGGTGATTCCTGAGGCTATTTCGAGCCGGAAAGTTCATATGAATGTATGTCCTCAGAAGCTTCGTTATCGATCTACAGGCTGTTGAAGTTGTTGGGTTTTTTAGGTTTTTTCCAAATTTTTCGAAAACCCTTCTAGATATTACATTGAAATTTTACATATTGTATAAGGGCATGAAGTCCCTTATTTCAACTGAAAATTTCATTTTTAATTTAACCAGTGGCGTAGATACAGCTAGGTCATGACATAAATTCCACAAAAAAAATGTCTACGCCACTGTTTTATATGACGCGTTTACACGATATTCATTAGAAATTAATTCTGAACAAAAAAGGTCTCCATATATTTTCACGTAAAACTCACCGTTTAGGAAAAAATAATTAAAAAGTGTCGTGTCGTTATAACGTGCATTTATTCCTAACATAGAAACTATTTACAGAAACTGAACAATAAAGGGAAAAACTTTTGTGCAGTCATTCATAAAAAATGCTGAAAATGTCCACCATCCGCTTCTATACAGGCTTCTGCTCTTCTCCTCATTGAACGACGCACTCTTTCAAAAATTCCCGGTGTGTTCTGTATGGTTGCACAGCCCTCAATTATTCTATTGCGTAAGTCTTCCAACGTCTGAACTGGTGTATTATAAACTAGAGTTTTAAGATGCCCCCAGAAATAAAAGTCTAAGCTGTTCAGATCAGGCGATCTCAGTGGCCAGAACTGAGGCCCCTCACGTGAGAATTGATCGTTTAAATAGTCACGTACCAGAACAAAATAATCAGGTGTATGTTTATAGAAACTTTTCTTTTTAGAAACATGTGTTCTATCTCCTGTTAAAGTTTGTCTACAAAAAACTGACACCCTGTATAAAGGGTGTTTAAAAAAGATGCGGGAATATTAAAGGGAGTGATTGCCCAGGTCATTTTATACAATAAAGTTCCTATAAACATAGGTCCGCAAATGCTTCGTTACCGATCTACAGCGTGTTGAAGTTTAATTTAAAAAAACAGTCAAAATTAGATTTTTCCAAAACGGCTTGAGATATCATAATGAAATTTTACGCGTGTCAATAGCTGTGGGAGATGCATACTTTACAATACAACACGATGTTTCTGTCGTACCATTGGCGCACGTATTGGCACGTTACAGGCTATTTTTCAAGAAAAAAGTTGGATCCCGCTGATTTCTCTAAAAATGTTTTGTAATTCTTTGTTCAATTGTGAAGAAAAAAGCTCTCTTGACTTTTTATCGTACGACGTACCGTTTTTGAGTAAAAAAACATTTTGGTGCATGTCCATTTATCATGCGTACAAAAATATTTTTAAACATTCACTGACATATCACTGACATATTGAATGAGTCTCGTGATTAATAATTTTGTATGTGTCGAAGTTGTTGAAGTTCCTTATCATGAATCGCTATACGAATGCCGAGATGACCGACATGCACTACATTTATGGACTTGCTGATGGGAATGCATTAGAAGCTAGGCGGTTGTATACTGAAAGATTTCCGGGCCGTATTACTCCTGATAGAAAAACTTTCGAATGTATTTATCGGCGTCTTTATGAAACAGGCACATTAAGACGAACTGGAGGAGCAGGAAGGCCAAGGACAGCAAGAACGGTAGAGCTGGAAGAGGATGTGCTGGACATGATTGAAGAAGGTCTAGGTACTTCTACTCGAAAAATTTCTGACGCTTTGGATGTAAGTAATGGGACTGTTTGGCACATTCTTAAGGAAAATTTGTTGTATCCATTCCATATACAACGCGTTCAAGCACTTCTTCCTGCTGATTTTCCTCCTCGCATTGCATTCTGTCAATGGCTTTTGCACAAAATGGTTCAAATCCCTCAACTCCTGATGTTGATTCTGTTCACCGATGAAGCGAGTTTTTCAGGAAATGCAATACGGAATTTCCATAATAACCATGTATGGTGTGAAGAAAATCCAAATGAAATCGTTGAAGATCGTTTTCAACATCAGTTTTCTTTGAACGTTTGGATTGGGATTGTGGGTGACTGCCTAATTGGACCGGTATTTCTACCCGGGAGACTTACCGGAGAGGTGTATCGCAACTTTTTGGAAAACACACTCCCTGGATTTCTGGAGGACGTACCATTAGCAATTAGAGATGCAATGTGGTATATGCACGATGGCGCACCAGCCCACTTTAGTCAAGTAGCTCGTGATTTCTTAACACAAGCATACGGAAATCGTTGGATTGGCCGGGGTGGACTTCACTTATGGCCTGCACGATCCCCGGACTTAAATCCCCTTGCTTTTTATTCTTTTTTTCCTGTGGGGCCATTTGAAGTCCTTGGTGTACGCTACTCCATTTTCAATGTTTCTATGCGGACGTCTATTATTAAAAACAACTGCTGCTTCTCTATGTGTTGTCTTCCACCATTAAAACAATTTAAATGTTTTCTTTATAAGTTAGTAAAGCTGCCATTTCTACTGTACTTTATAAATACCAACGCGCTCAATCATTCAGCGCCAAACATTTCATGTCAGTGCATCCTAGCTTACGCTAAATTGTATAAAGCCAGAATACTTAATACGGAATGTATGAAATGGCTTTTAATTCTAAATAAATTTTCTTTGTAACATTCTTATGTATTCTCAAAAATAAAGGTACTTTGCCTTTGAGCAAAATTCATATTTTCTAATATATCTCGTATATGACTGGGAAATTTTGATATCTGAAGGTTGCATTTTGAATTTTAGACATATTTTTATTAGGTGGTTTCTGTTCTACAATTGCAACCAATCGGGTGTTTAATCGTATCGGACAATATTAATTTGATAAACTTAATTTTCTACGTAGAGTTTTTATTTTACCGCCGTAAAATTATTTTAATTTTATTAATTATACGTTTGGCATTACACACGGTCACTGCTGTTAAAGTAAGGAACATACTTTTATGTGCAGCCGTCAGCAAAATGTCATTTTGCACCCTACGCAATCTTACTTCAGTTGCCATGGATAGCGGACACAAAACAGATTCTCTAATTGTGTAGTCATATTTATTTAACGGTTGCACCATATTGTTCAGCTAATCTATCAGCTACATATACTAGTTGAGGTTTATGTCTGAAAAGAGAGAATTAATAATACAAAATATGAATTATATTTAAAAAAATTTACATTTGTACTAAATCCAGCAACTGAGTTTTTAAAAAGGCTTGATTATATTATATTCTTATAGTATATTATATATATATATATATATATATATATATATATATATATATATATATATATATATATAGTATATAGTATATTCTTTTTACTTTACCGTTGCTGTCAGCCTTCTTAGACGATGTTGTAGGTACTTTGTTCATCATAGTGCTGTGGTAACTGGCATTCTCCATAATAATTGTGTATGGTTGTTCTAAGTTTACTAACAACTGATATTCAAACCAATGCAGAAAGTTGTCTTGATTAATTTCTCCATGATAATCAGTATTCCTTGTCTAGAAGAAAATACTAGTTCTGCACCATGAATGAATCCTGTAGAACAACCAGCACGAAGTATTATATATATATATATATATATATATATATATATATATATATATATATATATATATATATATATATATATATATACTGTAATGCAACGTGATAATTATTATCATAGACCTTATGGGATTAAAATTTACGTTGCCCACGAACGTTTGTCTTCTTTACGCTCTGAACATTAGAATCTTGCCAAGAACGATCAGCAGTACCATCTTTAAAGATGGATCATCCTTGTTGTACTTGAAACCATTTTTTTAGAACCTTCCACAGAGATGTACAGCCATTAAAAATGTCATGTTCGCGTAGTTTTCCTTGTAACGTTTTTAAGGTTACATGTTCCTCTACAAATGGTTACACTATGTAATGCAAAACAACTGCATGGAGTTAATACTGTACTAACTCTTCTTGTACATATAATAAATAACATTTCGAATTGCAATTTGGCCAAAGTTATCCACATCTACGATTGATTTGCTCCGATGTCGTTTTTTTGGTGGGCTTCTAAGTACTTCACCTGCATTTAGTTGCGAAGTTATTAACTATTGAAAGACTCACATGTAAGGCAGCTGCAACCCTGTATAAAGCGCGTGGCATAACCTAATACACCCTCAACAAGCCGCTCACATTTCAGATTTAAGATAACTCTAAAAAGAGGAGTATTTTAATCATTATTACGTCTGTAACGCAGCAACTGGAAAAAGGGGGCCTCCATTTTCATGTTATTGTTCAAAGTAATGTATCAGAAAGTTTACCACTTCTTGAGGCTAGGCAAAGGTTTGGGCATCTTTAATTGTTTATTGTTTACTGTATGTGTTATTGTTATTAAGTTAGTTTTGTCAAGAACTTGTTGACTTTGATATGACATACAAAATTAATTGTTATTTAAACACAAATCAATAGTTCTGAATCGTTTATGATAAATTCCTCCACCTTGCAAACTGTTGCCAACACTTAACAACTAATTTTCCCGGTTACACTGGGCTCTATATACAGACTTATTTAGAAAATTAGAACCGTTATATTGGTTGCACTTTTTTACCAAGTATGACGAGGTTTTAAATCGTGAAAAGTCTATATACATAATTGTACATTCTATATTTATGTTAATAAATAAATGTCCGCTAATTATGCAATTTACTTTCCGATGGCTTATAATAAACTAAAATCAGTTTGATGTTAGTTTTCTATTATAAATGAGAATGAGGTTGATAATTTTATCAAGCATAAAAAATAATAAAACTCATATTATCCGATAATTTCCATAATTATGTGAATGTGTTTTGCTTTATCACCAAACGTATACCACATTAATATTTTAAATGCACACAATGAATATTTCGTACAATAACTGATTAATCTTATTTTTTTTTAGTGGTAGTTACGATCGTGTTGATCTGCCTATCAACCCTTCCTCTTCTAATGCTTATCATGGGTAAGTAGAATGTCGTGACTTTTATGTGTAGCATGCCACAAAACGCTTCAATTATCCTAAAATGCTGCTTTCTTATTATTTACATTAGGCGCTTATATTTCAATTTTGTCATTCCCCTCTCTTTTGGGAATTTTGAACTGCACCGATTTCCTTGTTCTCCTAAAAATGACAAACAATTATAAAAAATTTATTAAACAATACAAATAATTTGATAATGGTTATTAGAAGTTAAGTATTACTCTAAAATATGGAACCGAAATGTTGTCAGTCTTTACTAAAGGCTACCGATTTACACACTCTTTTAAAATAAAGTAGTACAGATGACTACTTACTAGATAATTTTTACGTGCGCAAACCGAAAATAGTACGCCACTAGATCCGTCAAATTGATAAAAGTTTATGAACGGCGAATACAAGTAACAGTATGCGAAATTACTTAAATGAGAAAATACAAGGGAGGTACAAAAACAAAACGAAACAAAATACAAAATGAAACAAAATTAACTCTTTATACAGTAGTTTAAAGAGAAGAACCATCCACCAATAAAAGGCATTAGAGATTTTGCAAAATTTGACCAGCTACAATTAAAAAATATTTTCTCGTACGCTAAGATCATAGGTAGTTATAACAACATAACTTGCTCATGTACGTGTTTAGATGTTGCATCGTGTATTATTTACTATACCTCTGCAAATAAATAATGTAACGATCATGAAACATTTTAATATATTAACAAACATCATTTCCATCAACAGAATTAAAACAGAGAATGTATACTTGCGTCAAAAACCAATGAAGGTTTCATTAACTAAAAGTGGCGAAATTTATTTTACAAAAAATGATTTTGTAACAAAAAACGCACATTTTAAAAATAATTTGACTTATACAGGGTGAATTCTTAAAGCCGAAATATTGTTTTTTACAGAACACCCTACATGTTTTCATGTTGCGAATCTACTTTGATAATCCGATAATCTTTGAATTTTTGGTTTTGGATGACGCAATGTTATAAAAGAAAATATAAAGAAATACCGCGATAGGGTCACCATCTATGTGCATGCGACAATGTTACGACTAGTTCATACAACACATTTGGTAATTTTGCAGTCAAGGGATGTACTGAACCTACAAAATAATCAAACTTTAATTTTATCATAAAAGGTGTTTTTTTACGATGCAATTAATTTGGAGATTTTTAGAGAACGTTTACTCAATGTTTTCAAAAGAAACATCTTATATATTTTTTAATGCTTGGAATGACTCAATAATCACGCTCAACTTTTGTCCATAATGTATAGTACCTAAAGTGAATAATTTCAGAGATATTCTCACTTTTTCATTACAAACCGATAAATTATTTGTTTTCGATTAGATCTAGTTTATTCGCCAGATTTTGATACATCAAATAAGTAGTTATATTGGGCCGGTTCTGACTCCCGGTATACGAATTTTCTATTGAAAGTCAAGTCAGTTAATCTGTCGTGTACGTGCGTAATCCTTCGCTAATCATATAGGGCCGATCCTGACTCACATGGCTAGTCATATAGAGCCGATCGTCGCGTAGCTCACGCGACGATTGTAATAAGTGTACGAGTGAGAGAGAGAATGTGTGAATGTCCAAGGTCACTGCTCTTCGGCTCTTTCAAGGTCAAACGTTTGGCGGGGAAATTCAAATTTGTGGAGCGCGTCGAGGTCGAAATGTCAAGGTCAAAATTTAAAGCTAAAAATAGAAATTTCAAGGTCATCATCATAATCATATTACAATTCTTAGAAATCTAAACATAGAGTTTTCAAGGTCAAAGCGTAATGACCTGCAAGGGGTATCATATTACACTTCTTAGAAATATAAAAATATAATCAGTTCGTGGAAACAAGAAGATTTTGTCTAGGTTAGTAGTTTTGAAGAATGTAGATTTACAATAAAAGGCTTCTTTGGTTGCGCACGATTCAGTAAACTTCTTATTGACAGACATGATGAAAGTAACACACATGATAAAAAGAGAAAGTAAAGCAGAAGTATTAAGTATTGATGAGAGAAAGAAGAGGCTTGAGGAGTAAAAAAAATAACACAATTAAAACTAGATACAGAACTGTATGAACTGAATAGAAAAATGAAGCAGCTTCGAGTTAAAAAATAAACATGTGTAACTTTTAATCTTTAGCGTAAATATATAACGTATATAAAAAATGTGGGTTTAGGAAATAACATGCATGAAAGGTGAAATAGAAACTTATTGACAATTAAGTGGTAATAAAAATTGTTAATGTTGATACGTACTTAGGGAATGTGTCATGAAGAAAAGTATGCAACAAAAAGTGAAAATTTAATGAAAGTCGCTTTCAAAAAAGTAAATAAATCATTTTAACATGTTTTGTATTTATATTTAATGATGAATGAAGCTTGTAACATAAAAAAGCTTGGAATTCTAAAAAGTATTATTAATAAAGTTATGTATGTATGATGTGTAACTTAAAATTTAACTTTAAATAAAAGTAATGATTTAGAATTATATGCAGAAGTGTAAGTATTGTTGCGTAAACGATGGGCGTGCACGCAGAATGTGTGCATTGAGGAAAAGTAATGTATGTGTACATTGTCACGTGCACAAAAGGATTGTGGTAGAAAAGGAGAAAGTGTGCGATAACACGAATTAAGAAATTAACCGGAAGCTCAGTCAGTCGGTTAGGCACTTGGATGCGTGGGCGGTTTGGCGTAGGAAAGTACACAGAGCGATTTAACGGACACCACTTGATCTAAACTTTTGTATCGCCCCTGGATCAAGAAAAGAGCTACGGCACAAGGAGAGCGACGTTGCAATTAAAATAAATTCAGGACTAATTCCAACCAGGTAAAAGGTCTGGCTAGGGATTTTGATCCTGGGCCACAGGAATAAAGAACAACTGACGATCGTTTAACGCCAACCTGTTTAATATAAATTTTTAATATTCGTATTTTAACAAAAAAATATTATTTACAAGCTAATGTTTATATAAAATGTGATAATCTAAGAAACAATAATCTGAGCCATGCACACAATCATTATTCTAAGTTGGGATCGCTATCCGATATGTGACCCAAAATTTGAGAGAAATTAAACAAACTAAAATAAAATCTGACCCAAATGGTCTGCCAGTAACCCACTTACTTTTCTAGAAAGTGCGAAACCTATATTTAAACAAAGTATTGAACAAGATTTATAATACGTAAATCAAAATATACATGTGCACTGAGCGACATCCGATGTTGACCCTAAAAATAAAGCAACAAGACATATGTGCAAAGGTAAACAAATGACTTGAAACCGAAGTATTAGCAAGAGCTCTCCTTAAAACTGGTATTTCAGTTTTAAATCAAGCCAAAACGCACTTTAAAACCCAAAATATAAACTAAAACTTCCACTAGACCTGTTTTTTTGTGCTTTTTTTTTTGTAACCGCAAAGAAATTAAATTTTCTTGCAGTATACACAAAGTAAACATAATACATACAGGTTCAAAAAAGCTGAGTTTATCACTGGCTTTATAAGTGCAAAACATAAATTTAAATAAGCACTAAGGAAAATCTTAAGCATTAGCATGTGGCTGAAGGCCGTAATAAGAAAATTGAATAGCTCCCTTATTAAGAGAGCGTTTGTAGCTTAAACAATTTTAAGTGAAATGTAACACATGCATTAATCTAAATAAGCATAACATTCATGAAATTCTTATAGGAGCAATCCCCTAAACAAGCAATTTAGATTTTATATAACCCAAACGTTACTATAGTTTAGGACGCACTCTGTACAATAGAGACCAATATACTAGGTTCAAAGTACATACCAAAACAGCTGATTGCTGAACTGTAGGTACACAGACATAAAACTATTAAAACAAATTGTGAATTTTGTGTAACTGTAAGACTAAATACATACAAAAATAATCAAAAATTTAAGTTAAAGGTTAACAGTTAACAAACCAATTACAGGTATAAGTAAGCCAACCCGAATTTCCACTTAAACTGAACTAACGTTTGTAGTTAGAAGTGCATAACCTAGTTCCACCAAAACGGTTACAGGCACTCAATTTTCCAAAAAGGATAAACGTCGCAGTACAATGATAATTTGTGATAATAGCGAGTTGTTCTCAGAGTAACCCCAGCAATTGTATATGTAACTAGAGCCCCGTCATGCAGAATTAGTCATTAAAATGCACTTACCGGGTGATGTACGTGTGTGTATTACTTAGTAGAATGTATTACCAGATGTAATTTAGGTAAGTTAGTCAAACGGACGATACCATGTGAAGGAGTGCCCATAAAATGTCCTATGTTCGGTTTCGGAGAGCAGTTGTATTTTATTTCATAACTAGCAGAAACGTTGGTTGACTATACTGGTAGTATCGGTCAATAATATCTTGAGGACGGAAGAAACGATAAAATCCAATAAGAAGGAAAGAACCTATATAAACCGATTGTGTTAGAAATGAGTTGATACGAAATTTTTCTTTTAAAATGTTTGTTATTTTACAATATTACAATATGTATTTATTGATTATTTATATATAATTATTAATGTAACGAAAGAAAATGGTTTAAGATACCTCTTGATCCGTGAAATACGATCACTAACCAAATTTAGTACAATTAGATATATAGAAAGCCAAATCCAGTACCAAAACTTTTAATTTTTAAGTAATATTACAATAAAATTATAGAAATCTTCTCCATATATCATGTTAGGCCTGAAACTCCGCCACATGTATTGGATGATGAGACGCAACTCGCAACTCTCATTGGGAAATAAACTTCTAATTTATAAAACCATATTAAAAATATACTACAAAGGTTTCAAAACAAAGTCCTTAGAATTATTGTTAATGCGACATGGTATGTTCCAAACTTTGTCATCAAGCAATACTGGCAAGTCCCTTCTATCAGCAAAGAAATAAAAAAATATTGTGTAGTATACCAAAACAGACTTAAAGTGCACCCCAATGATTTAGCCAATAAATTAATAGCAATGCAAGTGAGGTGAGGCGGTTAAAACAATTTAAACCTATGGACTTAAGCACTACATTTAATTAGGATTTAACTATTACAATATTAAAGTTACTGTTTCTAATTTCATGCCACAAAATGAATCATGAATTAAAATTATTTGATTAATTTTATAATTAGTTAATATTCGAAGAACAGGGTATGATCACTGGATCAATCCCTACAAGTCATATATTCTAACAACACATTTACCGAATGTTCTGTAATCGAACAGATTGTAAAAATTAATAAACAAAAAAAATTATTGTGTTATCTTAAACAATTAAAGAACTCCAGAGAAAACAGGCAGTGGAATTGTCAATGTCACTAAAAAGCGTACTCGCAAATTATGTTGGTACTCTCTAGATTCATGTCTTAATGGTAGGTTACTTACAGGAATTATAGTCTATATAGCAAACATCAAGGACCCTCTTATTTTTTTACAAAATGCGTACAGTAATTTTTCACGAAAGGTTAAACTAATGCTACGGCAAACCATGCTAAAGGTGAATGTCCTTTAGATCTGCAATTTTATGCATCCTCAAAATCATGTTATCGAGTTTAAAACTTTTGCAATAAAAAATTATGTCATCGATATTGCGACCAATTTGCGTGAGTGGTATAATCAAAATGTTTATTAGAAACTACAAAAAAAGTTTTCCGAAAGGGATTCTAGTTGGGCATTACACGAAGTGTTACATTTAAAGATGAATATTAATAGCTATGTTCCATTTACAGGTGGTCCTTCAACTTACGTTAAAGTTCCCTGATTCATAGCATTAAAGCATGCGGTAGTGAATGTTATAAATGACGACGAGTATTGCTTCCTGTGGGCTGTTGCTTCAGCGTTGCATCCCGCGAAACGTAATACCGGAAGAGTTCACAGTTGTCCTCATTTTAGAGATGTTTTGAATTATGATGTAAAAAAATTTGAAAAATGAAACAAGCTCACCATTAATTTGTTTTGCATTCGAGAGAAAAGTATATTACCATTTGTATTAAGTGCAAATCAAAATAGTGTCAGCAAGGCTATAAATCTTTTAGTACTATCTGCTAATTATCAAGATGCGGATGATATCGGATAGCGAGCACAAGAAGTATATTTGTTATCGACGTTTGAACCACTTTTCTTCCGATCACCTTCTACAAAAAAACATCACTCACTGTCATCAACTTAATCGATGCTCTGTCAGGCTACCTACCGAAGCAGAAATGTTTCTGCAGTTCAAATATTTCGCATTCCAGGAAAATGTGCCGTTTGTAATTTATGCAGATTTAGAAAGTATTTTAGAAAAATGCACAAATTTAACAGATATCGTAACTAATACTCTATTTCACTCCAAACATATACCCTTCAGCATTGCTTACTACTTGAAGTGTTCATACAATGATTCTTTGTCTCGATTTAGATTTTATAGAGAAAACGATTGCATTCAATGGTTTATCAAAGAACTTCAAAGTATTGCTCATTGGACTACCGAAACAATCAATAAAATAATTCCTATGGTTGAGGTTGAGAAATTTGAATTTGCAATTTGAAAGCACCATAGTTTGTGACATTTGCGAAAAACCATTTACTGAATATGATATAAAAGTTAGAGACCATAACCATTTTGTTGGAGCATTTCGAGGGGCATCACATCAGGGGGAAGGAAAGGGCCTCGTATTTCATTCCCTCCCCAAGGGGAAGGGCAGGTTGCTCGAGCTTTCCGGGCTCCTTCAGCCACAATCATAGATTGCCAGCATACATACATGCATTACGTATATATGCATGATGGGATTAAGGATAGTGTGGTCAGGATTGGAGCGGAAGGAACGGCGTTAGAGTTCTGAGGGGGAAAATACTACCCCAGAATTCGGCTAAGTAGCCGCACATGGTATGCATATACGCAGTGACCATGCCGCTACATGTGTATGAGGAAAACCTCCTGAAAAAACCTCATACAAGGTAGACGGTAACGGGAATCGAACCCATTACGTCCCGAATACTAAGCAGGTCGTGTAAACACTACGCTACCAGGTCGGTTAATCACATCAGAATTGTAACCTAAACTATAGACTCGCACATTCTACCGGTCGTATTTCATAATTTGTCAGGTTATGATTATCTTTTCATCATTAGGGAATTGGCTACTGTTCCCGGCTCGATTTCACTGTTGCCCATAAACAAAGAAAAATATATCTCTTTCACGAAAGTAATAGAAGGCACTAAAATTAGGTTTAGATTTATTGACCTTTCAGATTTATGAGTAGTAGTATTAAAAAGTTGTCAGACTATTTGGAAAATATATTGGTATTTGGGATAGATTAAGCGAGACCAGGCTACCTCCCAAGGAAGCGTTTTTCAGTCATTTTACAAATGAGAGAATTAATGATGCGAGTTTTGCACATGCGGTTAATGTTTCGAACAGATTTAATATTAAATCGTTAGCGGAATACTCAGATTTGTATCTAAGAACAGATGTTCTACTTTTAGCTGATATTTTCGAAAATTTTCGACACTTGTTTAAGCACTTACAAACTTGATCCTCTGCACTATTATACAGCCCCCGGTTTAGCACTCGATGCTATGCTTAAAATTACACAGGTAAAGCTAGAACTATTTACAGACATTGATACGCTAATGTTTATTGAAAGAGAAATTAGAGGAGGTGTGGCTCAATGTCCTAATCGGTATGCTAAAGCTAACAACAAGTCCATGGGAGAAAAATTTGATCCCACTTACGAAAATGTGTATTTAATGTACTACGGCATAAATAACTTATATGGGGCAGTTATGTCAGAATTTTTACCATTTAGCGATTTTTCTTTTGTGGATGAAGCTAATTTTGAAGTTTTGTATTTAATAAACCATCCTGATGATTCGGAAATTGGCTATATAATCGAGTGTGATTTAGACTACCCCATAGAATTACATGAGAGACAGTGATGTACCATTGGTACCCGAAGATATTGAATTATTACTTACATTGTATCCAAAACGTAATTATGTAATTCATTACAGAAATTCAAAAGTATATTTAAAATATGGGTTCAGGTTGGTAACAGTACACCTTATATTAGGTTTTAAACAGTCCCCCCCTTCGTTACAAAATATATCGATTTAAATACCACCATGCGTCAGCAATTTCAAAATGAATTTCATAAAATTTCTTTATAAATTAATGATTAATAGTGTTCTGAGAAGCTGATGGAACATGTACGTAAACGTAAGGATATACGTTTAGTAACGAAATGGGAGGATCGCTATGGTGCTCGTGCTTACATAGCAAAACCAAATTTGTATAGTTGTACAATATTTGATAATGATGCTTATCATTCAAATGAATAAGCTAGAAGTATATTTCAATAAACATATATTTGCGGGATTCAGTGGTTTAGACGTTTCAAAAACTTTTTTATACGATTTTCATAGACGATTACACGCTACCCAAGTTTCCAAGCTCTTATACACAGATACGGATTGTTTCATATACGCCTTTTCAGTTCCTGATATCTATGAATGAGTTAAAGAAGACATTGCTAAATTCGATATGTCTGATTATAGACCTGACAATATCTTCGGAATTCCATTAGTAAATAAAAAAGTCCACGGCTTAATGAAAGATGAAAATTATGGCGCAATTATGTTGGAATTTGTAGGACTTCGTGCAAAAAAGGAAGCTTACACTGTTGATGAAAAAGTTATAAGAAAATCAAAGGGTTCTACCCATGCAAGTATTAAACAGATCACGATAAATGATTATAAACATGTTTTGTTTGCTGGTAACGTAATAAGGTGATATCAACATTTGATAAGGTCAAAGAAACTCAAAGAAACATAATGTGTTTACAATCAAACAGAATAAAGTAATAATTAATCCTTATGATGATAAACGATTAGTAAATTTCAATTTCACTAATACTAGGCCTTGGGGATTTAACTTTACATAGAATTTTGTTCCTCTTCTGTTTCAGAAAACAATTTTATCATTATGAGCAGTCTTGGAAACAAATTGCAGGAAGAATTATGGTACAGTAGCGACCAAATATATAGAAAGCACCTGAAGCGTTCTTTGATGGGAAATTCCTCCCCTGAAAGCTATTCATTTGTTCTCAATATATTACAACATATCGTTATTCCTAATGAGTGTTTTAATTGATGTGCTATACATTCAAAGGTACAAATGAAGTTATTAAGACGTTATTTATGTATAAAAAAATTAAATTAGACAATACCATTAAAAGTTTTATGAAATTGTGTACCGATAAGGGTTACAATTCATTAGCTTTTGATGAAGTAGATAGGATCCTAGACGATGTGAATTTATTTAGTGACATACCGCTTAAAATGTATGTATACAATTTATTATGGGTTGATGATTCGGCAAATGTTAAATCGAGCTTAGAAAATATTAGTTCTGCTTATAAAGACACTTTATTTATTATAACTGAATGTATTGAGAAAGCAGCATATTATGCTAATTAGAAGTGCCTCGATATTTTGATAGTAATATTATTAGAACAAAATATCAACTATAAGTTTCAACCGTGGGAAAACCAGGAGCACCACAAAATTTATTACTGGATACTAGACAACATCAATAAAGGGGAAACAAATTCAAATTCATGCTTGGGATGGACGTGTGGGCCAGATTCAGGAATATGGCCATCCAGTAATTTAAGTGATTATAGAAGTACTTTAGGTTCGCTTATAAGATGATGACATTTTAGAGAAAAAAACATTTTTATGTAATATTTATATTTAAAAAATAAAATACAATTTGTTTTATTTCATCCTTTGATACAAGCTATTCCTATGGCTATATAAGTAATTACAAGTTAAATGTTATAAATCAATAGCCTCCTGATTGATCCATGATCTTCAACTCAATCCCCACCACTTTCTGAATAACGTATTGTTCTTGGAGCGAAGCACTTTATCTACATCGGGATACTTTGTTTTCATGCCCATAAAAGCCTCCGAATACAGGTGTTCCTAAATCTAGATTTAGAGCTGTATGAGATGAATAGAAAAAAAATTAAGCAGCTTCGAGTTCAAAACAGGTAACTCGAAAACAGGTCAAAACAGCTTAAAAAACAGATACCTGTTTTTCCAGCAACAGACCAAAACAGCTCAAAAAACAGATCAAAGCAGGTACTCCTTTTCCAAAAACAGCTCAAAACAGACCTAAAACCGGTAGTCGTTTCCCAAATACAGGTAGCCGTTTCCCAGAAGCGGTAGCTGTTTCCCTCAGAAAATCTCAACGGAGCAGACTGTAAGCAGTTTAAGGTATTATATAATAATCAAATCTTTTCCTTTAGCGACCATTATTAACTTCAGTATCTATGTTTATGACCATTAAACCAAACGGATCTATCTAACACCTAACTATCTCATCCAGATCCTGGTTAGGATAATACCTACTTAGACGTATAACTTATAAACCTAATGACTAACCACCTAGACGTTTACCTATGTCAAAATGCCAATTTGATTATAGTCGCCTGATTGAAGATTAGTTCTTGGAGGAATGATAGGTTGCTGTCTCACTTTTACAGTGTTGTTATGTCTCAAGCTTGTGCGGTGCTGTCTGGTTTAGCAAGAGAGTATTATAACAGCTCTCTATGTCTCTCTCTGTCTCTCAACCACCCCAATCCGGAAACAGGTCAAAACAGCTCAAAAACAGATACCTGTCTTCCCGAAACAGGTCAAAACAGCTCAAAATGTATTCGTTATCCAAAAACAGCTTCAAACAGACCTAAAACCGGTACCCGTTTCCCAAAAACAAGTAGCCGGTTTCCAGAAGCGGTAGATGTTTCCCACAGAAAAGCTTAACGGAGCAGACTGTAAGCAGTTTAAGGTATTATATATTCATCAAATCTTTTCCTTTAGCGACCATTATTAACTTCAGCATCCATGTTTATGACCATTAAACCAAACGGATCTATCTAACACCTAACTATCTCATCCAGATCCTGGTTAGGATAATACCTACTTAGACGTATAACTTATAAACCTAATGACTAACCACCTAGACGTTTACCTATGTCAAAATGCCAATTTGATTATAGTCGCCTGATTGAAGATTAGTTCTTGGAAGAATGATAGGTTGCTGCGTGTGCGCGTGTGCGCGTGTGCGTGTGTGCGCGTGTGCGCGTGTGCGCGTGTGCGTGTGCGTGTGTGCGTGTGTGCGTGTGCGCGTGCGTGTGCGTGCGCGTGCGCGTGCGCGTGCGTGTGCGTGTGCGTGTGCGTGTGCGTGTGCGTGTGCGTGTGCGTGTGCGTGTGCGTGTGTGTGCTGTGTGTGTGTGTGTGTGTGTGTGTGTGTGTGTTTAGCAGCGTCTTCAATTCAATTTTCATCTTTGAAATACTCATGAAAGCGCTGAGGTAATACATGTGATTAAGATATGTATACAGATGTTAGTTAAAAGATATTTATTTATTAGAATTTCATTACAATTTTTTCATGTAAATGATATACATGAGCCAAAGCGCAGTGACAAGTGTTTTGTGTATGAAAAAAGCAGCATGCATTAAGTTTGGATAAAGTAGGTTGTTTTTCAAACACTGTAATATGTTGTTTTAAAAATTTTTGAATATAATCGGCTTTCTCTCGTTCTTTAACGTACACCTCATCTGTTGCCGATATAAAATCACTAAGTATATGAGGAAATAGATGTGGAGAGGTATATCCATATTCCCACATGATAAAGTGATGGTTGTGAATTAACCAGTTAGCTTGTTTTTGAAATTCACTATCCAAGGTGTGCCATGGAAATGGAGGCTTGAATACATAATGAGCAACTTGCTCTCCATTATATCTCGTTAGTTCCTTATGTGTAAATATATTTCTTGCTGTTTTGAATCCTTGCACATCAATTATAACAACCATTACTTTTCTATATTTATCTGACTGCCTTGGTTAGCGCGTTGTATGTAGCTAGGCAATCATGCAGTATTTCAGCGTGTTACATTTAAACAAAGAGGACTGATTTTCTGATCAGGTTTACACACACTATTAGAATAGTAAATACGTAAGCGATTTTACTGTGCAAAAAACAGTGCTTTTACATATATACATTTTGGAAAAATATGATGTTGAAGCGAATGACATGTGATTATAAAATTTCAACTTATGTAGATGAGTTGATTCCGCAAGGATAGCCGAGAAATACCAAGCACCTTGACCTATGCATAAGTAAAGCCAGTTACATGAGTCATTGGTTAAGAATGCTTATTTTTTCTATTTCTAAGAACCTTGAAGAGCCTACATAAGAGCTGTAACGTGATACCTTCTGCATGTCAATAAACCGTGACCTTGAACATTGATTTGTATGTATTGTAATATGATACCAATAAAATTTGACCTTGAAGGGCTTAGGCAATACAAGAATCTGCACACTTTCTCAAAACCAGTGCTATAAATAAATGTCTAACGCTAATAATTTTTTAACTGAAACATCAAGTTCATATAAATTTTATGGATACGAAATTGGTGATCGAGCATTTTACACTAAGTAAACTTACAATTTCACTATACGTTCACCGTACTTAGTATTAATTATATCTACATTCGTCACTTTACACTTTCTCGATGTCTCGAGCTCGCACGCATTTTTAAAGGGTTTGCAATAGGTGCTTTGGTTTAACTCTGCTAATTCCATGTTTACAAGTTGCTAACTGACTGATCTCAACACACACAGCTCGCTGTAGTTTACATAAGAAAAATATGTCCTTGAGTCCCAATTGCAACTATTTAAATACCCACCTTGACCTAATTTTAGTTTAGACTATTGACCTTGACTCAATTTAGTCATTTGGCCTTCATCTACTTATTGGCATATACAACAACCTGGCACTCTTCTCATTTCTATGTATTTTTATATTTCTGAGAAATGTAATATGATACACCCTGCGGGGTTAATAACCCCTTTTGACTTGATAACTACTTCTTGATTGCCTAAAAACTCTATTTTAGATTTCTAAGAACTGCAATATGATGAGAATGGCCCCCGCCTTGACCTACGTTTAGTTTGTTGACCTATTAACCTTGATTCAATTTAGTTACTTCTTGATATCTAAGAAATCTACCGCATGGCTGTTTGTAGATTTCTAAGAATATGATGATCCTGCAATTTCTATTTTTAGCTTTACATTTTTCGCTCCAAAAGTTTAAATTTCCCTCCAAAAGTTTAACCTTGAAAGCGCTGAAGAGCAGTGACCATGGACATTCACACATTCTCTCTCTCACTCGTACACTTATTGCAATCGTCGCGTGAGCCAGGATCGGCTCTGTATAATTATGCACGTACACAACAGATTAACTTACTTGACCTTCAATAGAAAATTCGTATACCGTGGGTCAGAATCGGCCCTATACGACTATTCAAACAAAAACTCATACATTCAAAAACTGCCAAATGTTAAAATCCTAATGATTGTTGTCAATTAGGTGTTGCATCAATAAAATTATTTCTAATATTTTTGCTTCAATATTACCATTTTATTTGTTCCTGATTGGATTAGTTTAGATAATTCCTTTGTTGTATGTCGCAAACGAGCTCGTTGAGATGATTTCCATACTGGGGTCTGCTCAACAAAATTGTTTGTTGACTCAGCGAATATGTATATGCGCAAAGATATCCTGACAGAAGACAATCTTCAGTTAGAAGTTTGGAAAGACTTAAAGAACGGTTTATTAGGACAGGAAATGTGAAAGGAGGAAGAGGATAAGTGGCGAAGATGAATTAAATACTTTGTTATCATTAATTTTGGAGCCGTCTACTAGTTTGACTCAAATATCAAGATAAAAAAAATAATAAATATGACTACTGCACATCCTTTCATCAAGAACTGTTGGGGCCTGATTTAGAGACTAGAAAAACATGTTTCAAAGCGGGGGTTGAAATTGGAAAGTATATTACCTAACTCCTTCCTGAAAGTATTATTTACTGACGAATCGACCGTTACTCAAAGTCATAGCCCAAACCGTCGTAATATTCATCACTGTGCAACAGAAAATTCAAGAATTATGAGGGTAGTTGATAAGCAGAGACAATGGAGTGTAAATGTTTGGGGTGCTATCATGGGCAACTTCATAATTGGACCATATTGCTTTCATGGGCATCTAAATGGTGCACAATATTTGTATTTCTTGCAGTGTGACTTGCCTCATCTTCTGCAGAATCTTCGTCTAAGGGAAAATATGTGAATCCAGCACGACGGTGATCTAGCACATTTTGCACTGGAAATACAACGGTTTTTGAATTAGTTGGCCATCTAGATCCCCAGACTTGACGAAAATGGATTTTCTCCTATAGGGGTACATAAAGAATATTGTGTACCAGACGCCTCACACTACGGAAGACGTGTAAATATATGTTTTGAAACAGTTTCCACCTAAATGTTACATGATGTGGATAGGTCCTATCCTACAAGGCTGCGAATGTGCTCTGTTCAAAATTGGCGTAACATTGGAGAATTTATTGAGAATATTACCTCCAAGTAAATTACAATTTAACACCTTTCTTATGTCTTTGATTCTGTTTGTCAAAATGTTTGACGTAGCAAAATCTGACTGGGACGTTAGATCGAATCAGAAACAAATAATTTATCGGTTTGTAAGTAAAAAGTAAGCATATCTCTGAAATTCTTGACTTTAGGACAAGCATGGAGCGTAATTATTAAGTCATTCCAATAATTCAATAATATACAGGATGTTTTATTTGAAAATTTGAGTGAACGCTCTTTGAAAATCTCAAAATTAATTACAAACATCTTGTATGATAAAATTTGATTATTTTGTAGGTTCAGTACATCCCTTGGCTGCATAATTACCAAATATGTTGCCTAACCTAGTTATAATTCTGTGGCATGGGCTTAGTATGGTGAACCTTATCGCGATCATTTTTTTCACATTTTCTTCAATAACTGAAGAATACGTCATGCAAAACCAAAAATTCAAAGATTTTCGAAAAGAAGGTTTAAAGCAGATTGTAAAAGATAAAGAATATATAGGGTGTTCTATTTTAAAAAAAATATTCTCGAAGAATTCACCCTGCACAAGTTATTTTTAAAATGTGTTTTTCGTTACAAAACCATTTTTTGTAAAATAAATTACGCCACTTTTAGTTAATGAAACCTATAATGGACTTTGACGCACTAATGAGCTACCCTGTATACATTCTCTATGTAGTTCGCATGTTTTAATTCTGTTGGTGCAAATGATGTTTGTAAATATATTAAAATGTTTGATGATTGCTATATTATTCATTTACAGAAGTATAGTAAAAAATACACGATGTTACATCTAAACACGTAGATGAGCAGGTTATGTTGTTATAAGTAGCTATGATCTTAGTGTGATGAAAATAGTTTAACTTTAACTGGTCAAATTTTGCAAAATTTCTAATTCCTTTGATTGGTGGATGGTTGCTCCCTTTAAACTACACCTGTAAATGGAATATTACTTATTGTTATAATAATACAAAGAGTGTTGGTACCTACAAGTACAAATGTAATTTTAAAGAACCTTTATCACAGGAAGATTATCTTTGCTTGAAAACTTCTACGAACATCTAAGTAAGATTGACAAATGCTTAAATCTAAAGTTAAATATCCTCTAAGCGTACTTAATTTATGATCCAATATTATTTTAAATTTTCGTAACATACCGGCCCCGTTGAAAGATTTCTTTCAGCTGTGTACTGAGTACTGAACACAAATTGAATATTGTTTACATGTTGGTAATGATTAATGAACTTAAACTAGATTTAATTAAATAACTAATTCTTTAGGTTAAGGTTATCAATCACTATACACAACGATATCACTGCTCACTACCGTTAATAGCAATGGGTAATAAACTGACCTTTGCACTTGCATGTTTTCCTACTCCACCGGTGGTCAGAATTGAAGTTGTTCGGATTACACTATCTTTGCCTGAGCGTGCGGTGGTGGTTCTTCCTTATTTCCGCTGCAGCGGAGGTAGATTATTTTCGTGTATCACTCCAGGTTGCAGTTTATGATGTTGTGTCGTTTTCCATTTTGTGCGTTGATGGAGAAGACTATCGGTTCCAAAAATATCGAGTTAATTACTATGCTCGTTCCCAGTGACCTAATCGATTCGAATTCACCGATATCACGTACTTATCAATAGGGGCAGTTAGAGACCCACCGATTAAAAATGAGTAGGAGTTAAAGGATTCATATCTCTTATATCTCTTGGGATATTGATTAAGAAAGTTAATGGTCTATTTAAACATTCAATTATTTTAGTTTAATTAATACAATTTGTAACAACCCATTTTGAGTTGTATTAAAATATATCATAATTTAGGTTCTTCATTCATTTAGTTGCAAATATAAGAAAAATTTTATTTATTAATGATTTGTAAGTATGAGGTAGGCAACTTAATTTGCATTTTGGTGTAACTTAAGTGTATATACTTCTTAATGGTTTATACTCCCACTTTAAATTATTTTTTTCTGCTCAATATTTTCGCGCAACGCGTCATCATTGACTTAATTTTTTGCGCAAATCACACGGCTACATCGTCTGATATTCTAGGCGTCCATTTTGTTCACTTCCTGTGGTACGCTGTAGATGCAGGAAGCCATATTCTTTGGGTTTCCACTTAAATTTTGTGAAAAGTGCCATTGATTTAATAGCACTTTCTTTTTTTTTACTTTGAGTTACGCTTTTATTACTTTTACTTTTCTACTTTAATTACCTTTTAAGTACGCATTTAATTCTACTTTTACGTACGCTTTCATTTTATGATTGCAATTGTTGCATTCAAAATTTCAAGAAAATGCAATAAACGGATTATTCAATTTCATGAAGATAAATTTATAAGAAGGAAAATCCCATTTCTGGGTGTGGTTTACAACGTAAAGTATTATTTCGAGATATTGCGCAATATTGGTGCAGGGATCACATCACCTTGGTTGACATTTCCGTAATCGTTTAGATACCAGAGGTTATTAAAAAGTTTGTGTACAAAATTTTACGACGAACAGGTATTTATATTTATAACAATTAATTAGTAATTTAAGGCTATAACTAGTTTTAAGATATATTTTATATAACCCTATCATTTTTACTGTTAATAAATATAGTTTGTATATATTTTATTTTTTACATTTTGATAAAATTTTTGTTGTAAACAACCTCGGTTTAGTTATTTCGAGCATAATTAAAAATAACTTGGCGTCCGAGATCATTTTATTAGTGTTACATTGCATTTCTTTTTCTATTGATGTTCAGTGGAAGTAATCGAGCAGAAATTGTGGTAATTAATAAAATCAAAAGATTGAACCACCCTACTTTAATTTACCGACTGAGTCAAAGGCATTATTTTTGGTGAGTGGTTTGTATCTCCAGTTAGTTTAACGATTTGTTTTGGAGAACATTTTTACACTTATTTCATTATTATGTTATTAAAACACTTTTTATACCTTATACCATCACCACTTATTTATAAATTTGTAGTAATACTGTGTACATCTCGTTGTAAGTCAGTGAAGCATTATCTATGATTCTTTTTAAGCGGGGAATGGGGGTTATGAAATGTCAACCAACGTTTTCAGAAAACAAATTATGTATAACAGTTAAATAGGTTTGTGAAATCACTAATTGATTCTTTGCTTGCACCGCTTAAAGTGGTTGTATTATCAGAGTAAATATGTGAAATCATATCCCTACGTAAGATAAATATCTTAAAGGCGCTTAACAATATTTTTGACGTTAAGTCGAAAAAAAGTTCAATACGAAATACGACTTAAAAGACCGATGTATTATTTTATGCGTCATTTAGCACGATAATTACCGTCCTTAATCAGTATGAGACTAGCATGACCTGTGCCACAATGAATGCTGGATGGACTCTACGTTGCGGGAAATGAACCATAATTTATTTTATGTTGGATGGTCGCACTCGAAAACATGTTTCACTTACGCAAAATTTTACTCATAATGATTGCACCAGAAAAGGGCCAGTATTTTGATTGATAGTTGCAAGAGTAACTTGTAGATGAGCGTGTAATAACCGTTTGTGCTTATCGTTTTGAACCAATTGGGGCCACTAAACTATAGGTCGGAGTTTACTAACAGAGCGGGTTGCATATAACGTGATGTTATGTCAGTATGAGTTAGGAATAATATTTCTCTGATACGGTTTCCACCGAAGACTTGTAAGCCAACTTAGTAAGATAGCTAAACCCGTGCAGTAATATTCTTTGTTAAATTGTAAATTAATTTCTTGTTTAATATTGTGAGCAAGCTGTGACAGGAGAATTGCATCACAAAGTTCTAGTCTGAGTGTATTTGCTTTCTTTAAACGTGATACACGCGATTTGGCACATAAGAGATGATCACTATAACTATTTTAATTTGATGTAGTTTGAACGTACAAACAATCGCCATGTACTGATTCAGAAGCATCACGAAAATTATGCAGTTCTAATGTAGTTGGCCCCAGATTGGCGATTTCTTAATTTCTTATGGGGAAAGGAAAAAGCCACGTATTTCATTCTCTTCCCAAGCGGGAGGGCAGGCTTCTTGAGCATTCCAAGCTCCTTTAGCTACAATTATGGATTCCCAGCATACACACATACAGTACGTATGTATGCATGGCGGGATTAAGTATGGGTGTGGTCAGGATAGGATCGGAAAGAACGGAGTTGGGGTTCTGAAGGGGAAAATGCTACCCCAGCATTCGCCTAAATAGCCGCATGTGGTGTGCGTATACGCAGTGACCATGCCACTACATATGTATGAGGAAAACCCACTGAAAAAACCTTGCACAGGGTAGTCGGTAACGGGAATCGATCCCCCTACCTCCCTATTGTTAAGCAGTTCGTGTTACCACTACCTTACTAGCTCGGTAAATTGCTTATAGCTGTTAATTGCCTATTGTTAACTAGTTCTGAGGGCACTTCTTTATCCCAATCTAATTGTAATGTCCACAACGTTTGTAATATCACTTTACCAGTAATACAGGTAGGTCCGATCAAATCTAACGCATTGTACGTTGGGATAATTTTAACAAAACTGAGTTTAAACATATCTGAAATCTACTTCCACAGTAATGCAAGCGTATTTGTTCCGTTTTCCTTATCTAAATAAATTATGTTGGTACGATTGAGGTAGCAGATCTTTATGATTTGAGGCAAACTTATGTAATTCGAATCCGCCTGTGCTAAGTATATTATTTAATTCATCGTGAAGTTTTACAAGAGATGGAAGATCATTTGCCCCGGTTAAAAGCCACGTAATAAAACTGGATATGCGAATGTGAATTTTATTTTTCTAAATCGTCTAACTCTTGTATGGACCTAATTGCTATTTCGCCCGAGTATCCTTTTATAACTGGTATGCTCTGGGTACACCCTAATTTGACTGTACATCTTAGTTATATCGCCTGCTGACACATACTTATAATAATTTATTATTAAGTGATACGCCTCAAGATAAGATGATTTTGCGGAAACATCAAGCACCGCCCTGACTTTTGTGGTAGAACGTAAGTTTTTGACAATCGCTTGACGAGTTAGATAAAAGATGTGTTTTTTTGATCAACATTTATTAGCTTGTTAGGTGACACTAATTCCCTATGACCTAGCTCTATATACTCCTTCATAAATTTAACATATTCATTACGCAGGTTGTCATGGGATTTTAATCTCCTTTCCAAGTTTATTAAACGCTTCTCTGCATATAATCGTGATAATCCTAACGCTTTTGCATTTTCCTTAAATGATAACTTAATTACAACACGGCCTTTGTCATCCCGCAAATAATTGTTCTTAAACTGATTTTCGCATGCAAGTTCCAAGGAATCGATTAATTTGTTCTAATTCCCAGAATGTTGTAAGTTTATTACCTAGTAAACGTGTTGGCAAGTTACATACTGTTACGTTGGTATGTTTAAAGTTTGCAATACTGTTGCCTACTACCCAACAAAAAAGCTAACTTAATGTTATCGGGTATGAGAACCTTATTAACGTTAAGTGAAAATATTGGTAAGTTGAAAGTAATTGTGTCTAGTACGTGAAATATACTCGAAATAATTTGTTGCATTTGATTGTTACGTTTACCGATTTAGTAACTTTATTTATTGATTGTGAAAGAAAGGAAGGCAAGTGTGATGGTGGTAAAACATTAACATTTGACTCAATTGTTGATAGTACTTTTGAATTTGGTGAACTTGGATTAATTAATGGTATCCCATTTTAAATAGTTCTGAGCATTTACCACTACTGCAACCTACATGTTCACGAATTTTTCAAGTTCATCGTCTTGATGGGTACCGATTAAAGTTTCATTCTGGGATTGGTTATCCTCATATTCACTCCAAGTAACCTCAATTTGTGTTAGACGACATTGTAAGTTATTTACGTTAATGCGGTCAAAAGTATTCACAATCGTTATTAACCAATTTAGTCTAACCTGAAAAGTATCCTTTTTGAACAATAGTTGTTCAGTTACCTGAGTATAATCATTTTGTTGGTTTGATAACTCGATATTACTATCATTACTTAATTATTTAAATAGTGCTTCAAATAAAATACAATAATACAAATCTAGCAAAAAAGGGACAATAAAGTAAATTATAAATGGGAATCGTGTGAGCTCACTTACCCACTTGAATTGATTAATAATCCCTTAAATTGCTGAAGTTGTCAGGTCCGACTGTACGAAGGACCAATTGTTGATGGATATGAGCAAGTATGCTATGACCTAAGAGTGATGAAAAAAAATTTTAAACCTTAATGGGTCAAATTTTGCAAAATTTCTAATGTCTTTTATTAATAATCTGTTGTAAAAAACCATATAGCCTATAGACAATTCTACAAAATAAATATGTAAAAGTATTGTTGAGATTAGAAAAAACTTTTATGAAGTCATAATTCTAATCTATTTGTATATTACACCAAATACCAGTGTGTTGTAGCTATTCAGTTTCCGAAACTGGCCAGTCAGTTTCAAGGTATTCAGCAATGGAGTAATTGGCAGATTTTAATGTAAATGTTTTTACTACGTTACAAAAATTTTATATGGCAGTTTTCCTATTTGACAGGGAATTCTTTATGAATATGTTTACCCATATAATACATTTAATATTTAATATTGTTCGATTTTGGAATGGGTAATGGTATTTTATTGTCCAGCGACCATATCTCAGTGCTATCTTCCTAATTATTTTAATAGCCTCGTAAATTACGAGGTCGTACAATGTCCGCATATTTAAGAAGATAAAGAGTAATTTACATTATTTGCGGAATTTAGCATTGCTGATTATTCTTACGGCGCGTTTTTGTAGTAAAAAAATGTAATTTAGGTTTATTTCAGTTGAATGTAACAATCTACGGTTGCTAGCTTTATTTTTATTTTAGGGGAAAGCAACTACTATTTCACTATTCGAGACAGTTATCAGCTGTTCTCGTACTCGTACTTGACTGAATCCATTTCTGAACGTTACCATTAATACTTTTCTGATTCTCTACCTCATTGAAGGTAAGATTGATATTCATGCTTTCATTTGGCTGTATGTATTTAATTTTAGAGGTACTTTTTGTATTCCATATAATATACTTTTCGTACACCATCTAAATATACTGGTATGCTATGTTCATTTGTATATAATTCGTACATAGTTGTACATACTGGTATTTGACTGATTAAGTGTGTTACTTATGGGTGGAACACCTGTGAAATATTTGAAATTATAACTTTCCGACAGGCTGGGATATGAAAGATAAGTTTTAAACCACTCATATTTAGTCTTTGGATACCTTAATGCTTTGATTAATCTGTGACCAATCCTATGTACATGTTTGTGATAAAACTAAGTGTTATTGCACAAATTTTTGCGCTTTTACATGAAATTGCTTTGGGTAAATTTTTGAGTATAAAAATTACCATACTTATTGGTAATCTATGTATTTAAACACTGTTTTGTAAGAAACTGTGTAACTGGATGTATTCAGCTCAACAGATTCTAGTTAAAAATTTTATAAAACACCTGATCACTTCTGTTATATTTGTTGACTGCGAGTTATTCATAGCAATTCTCTTATTACTATAATCTTTTATTCAATGTGCCTTTACAACTTGGGGAATGCTTAAATTACCTGTTTAATGTATTTATTGACTATAAACCTATGTTTTAGCATAACTTAGCTTTGAAATTCTGTATATTACTTTGCCATTTTGGATGTAAATTTAACTTAATTTCATTATCTAAATTCTAGTATTAGGCTCTTTTGGTGGCTTACTATATTGTGTATTTAAGAGCACAAATATTCTATGTATTATCTCTGTGGTTAACGATTTGTGTAACACAATTGAACTAATTATTTATTTAGGGAATTATGTCCCTTTTACTTTTTGGGGAATATAAATTAGGTATGTGTGTGTACATACAAACGCAACTGACATGATTTGAAATTAATATATCGCTTTTGTTTTGGGGACTTTCTGCTTTACAACTACTTTTCCTAGTGCTCAGATCCTTTCACATATTCGTTGCTTGGCTAGAAAAGTGGCAAATGATCTCTTTACCTAGGGCTGGCTGATTTATCGTTCTAGCTGGCGCCCTCTCTTCTCTTTCAGCTTACAGATACCATCTGCATCACTGTGGAACCCCTCCACCTCTACCGTGACCGAGCTACTGGCAAGTCCTATAAAGGTATCTCCTCCGCTAGGGTAAGTTTTGGGTACAAAGTCGAAGTTTGCACGTAACAAGATATCCACTATATCTCAAAAAGAAACATTGGTTTTATGTCTTTTCGTAATATACACACAATCTTGAATATATCTTACAAAAGAATAACACTTTATAATGTATTAAATATATTATACGGAGATATCCTTTAAACATCTGTTACATCTACTAATGTTTAGCATATATCTATTATAGATCGCTATATCTAAATGACATCTAATATTAGGATAACATCTCTGAAATATAGTATGTATATTCATGCTGCTAGAGCATGTGGTGTGTTACATGCTACTGTTACTCAAGAACCTTACCATAATAGAAAACTTTTAAATACCACAATTGGATAGTTTGGACTTGTTTAGCATGTGATTGTAACTAGATGGTACCATATTGCAATGTTACAATAGAATTACTACAATAGTTATGTCACGAAATAGTGATGATGATGTACGCATTTTCTATTGAAGGTCAAGTCAGTTAATCCACCGTGCACGTGCGTGCTCCCCGATTTGGCCTTGAAGAGCTCCAAAAATTTTAATTTTCCGCCAAAATGAGCTCTAAAAGCTTTTATTTCTCACCACCGCGAATGATCTTGACCCCTGTATGGAATAGGGTATAGGTCCGGTTCTGGACCATTTCAATGTCACTTGCCCTTGTAATGATCCTACCTGAGTCCTTACAAATTTTCTATTCCTAGAAATAACTTGTATCAATCCTTATTTCTAAATTGTTTCCACAACTTTTCTATTACATTATCTAAAAATGTTATCAGTTGTTACCCTCTTTCCCACTCTCCAAGTTCCCCTATATATACCAGATCCCCAGCCAAACTAATAAGAGTATTCTTACTTACTTTGTACGAACCAGACTTATTTTGTACTTATTTGCCAGACCAGATATAAACCTACCCCCTTAATTATATACCTACTCCTCCCTTTACTTATTTATACCATTCTCACCTGACCAGATGTTCACACACCTATTTATATTCATATTTACTTCATACGACACACCCACCTGACCAACATCAACCTTCACAACCATCGTTACTACTTTCACCCTCACCACCAAATACACCCCCTGTATCACCACACAACCATCCCCAACATTCCCCAGACATCCATAAATCCGCTCCTCTACTTCGAACTACATTATCGGAAGCACATTTATATCAAACAAGTTTGGCTGTTTGTAGCACCGAGCTTGGGATATAAATTTGTCACAGGCACGCTGTACGTGATTTGCCGGAGGTACCACCCCGTATTATCTCGTAGTGCGTCCCTTAAGATCTCTCCTGTAAATTCATTACTCTGCCACAAAAGAGAAACAGAATTTAAAAAAAAATTGTAATTTAAACCATCATTTTTGGATTCCGTTGCACCGATATGGGCTTTTAAATTACAAATACAGTCATCACTATTTCAACGGAGGTTAAGGCCCCGAACAAATAGTCATCTCTCTGAGAAATAATCAACCCCAAACCATCGTCACATCCAGATAGAAAGTGAACGGAGGTTCTGCCCCGAACCCTCATTCTAGGACTGCAATCCTATTATAGTAATTCCCTATCTTTAGCGGACACATAACTACACGTCCCTCATTATCTACCCTATATATTACACCCCAAGTTTACAAGCTATAACTTTTCATCCCTCCTGGTACATGTGGCAAACACCTGTCGTAATTACATAAAGTTGTACTCACCAGACTTCCACACCAAATTAATCCTGTTGCCAATAACCCAGAAACACAATACATATCGTTAGCAACTACCGAAATAATTAACATTTCTGATATCAATTAAATTTGAAAACCACCTGTTGCAATTAATCCGTATAATTTCAGTTGTAAACAGAGAGGGCGCAACCAGCGGAGTGTAAACTGGATAGTGCCGTCCCGATCCGGAAGGGTCTTCTTATTCATATTGTATTTGCTTTTTATTATTTACCGGGAGTCCTTTTTTGTTTATTTGTTATTCATAATTAGTATTAATTTTATTTTATATTATTATTGTTTAATAAAACTCGTTTAACCTGAATGTGTTCTAAAAATCATTTATACACAAAATAGTGAAGCGATTAGAAACACGGTCCTGAAGGTCTCAACACTCCACAAGAGCTACCAGAAATTTGTTTTGTCGACGAACGTCACACCCTCATGTCCGGACCAAATAGAGAATTTGCATGCGTAAGTGTGCGAGTAGGAATGTCAAGGCCACACCCCATTCATGGGCGATGCGTGTCAAATCTAAAAATAGAAATGGTTATCGTTTCTTGGAAATCATCAAGGTCAAAGATTCCCCCCGTTCCTTAAAAATACAAGAGAAGGTTGTTTTTGTTGTCTATGCTAATAAGCTGGTGAAGGTTAAATGGTTGTTGTCTTGGTTATATGACGGTGGTGTCATATTACAATTCTTAGAAATTTAAAAATAGAATAGTTTTTTAAGGTTATTATAAAAGGCCTCCTTGGGTGTGTACGATTCAGTAAACTTAGCAGAAATAACGAAACTAGTACGTGCAATGCGAAGAGAAAAAGTAGTAATAAGTGAAGAAAATTAAAAATTAAAACTCGATTTAGATTGTTTTGAAATGAAAAGAAAGTTGATTGGGCTTCGGCTTAGCAAGTGAAGCATGTGCGTGAGGTGGGGGGGGGCAGACAAAACAAGTATCATAATTCGTATTCAGTGACCTAGTCCTACAGATAGCTTAAGAATTTTAATCTTAAGTGCGGTCACGGACTCATTTATTTTGCTGCTTTAAAGCAGATTTTTATTGTAGTAAGTAGAGGGATAGTCATTCGATAATTTTGATATTCACAAATAATGAGTGTTGATGAAAAAAGAAGCGAGACAAACAAATTTAACATGTTTTATAGTTATGTGTAATAATAATGAATAAATTTGTTGTAATATTAAAAAATGCAGAAAGCTTTATATTCCCTAAAGTTCTTTATGAGTGTGAAATGGAATTAATGCACCAGTTTAGCATGAATTGCGCAAATACAAGACTGTTTATTTGCTGAAGCTAAAAATACTTTATGTGTAAGTTTGACAAATGAAGAAGAGACGTACGTTATTAGGTAGTGAAAGAGACAAAACACGAGAGAATGTGGGACGTGCCGTATCGCGAGTTTCAGGGGGTTGTGGGAAGCTAGAGAAACCAGTCTTTTCGCTCTCCTGAAATTTTTTAAATTTGTCCCAATTTCGCTACAAGAAAAATTTTTTTGAAAGCATGAATGCGTTTTACAAGTGACACTATCTATTTTACCAAAAAAACTGGTTGTACTAAAGTGACATTCAAATTTTGAAGCTACTTACGAGTATTCGAAAAAACTGACATTCAAATTTTAAAAGGTACTTACGAGTACTCGCAAAAAAGTACACAGTTTTGTAAGAGCAATCATTTTTTCAAACATTTATTGGAAATAAGACAAATTTCCGAATTTAAATGCACAAGAACACGCGCACTTTAGTGGGACTACGCAATTCGAAGCATAATGAGAAGTAACTTTCTCTTTCAAGCAGGTGTCAGACAAGATAATTCAGCATTTTTGCAGGCTGATAGCGTGTATATATAGCTATTTATAGGACAAGAACAATCGCATTGTTTTATGTAATGGAAAAGGAAGTTTTTTCAAATTTCATATTAAATGTAAAAAAATTACTAATGAATAAATTGAAACGTCAAATTTTTTTTTATGATTACAATTTTATAACTCAATATGTATATTTCTTTAGAGGCGGTCCGCGTCCAAACCCTCGAATACTTGCTCATTCGCACACCGACTATCTCGCTCGCACACTGAGTTTCCGACTATCTTCCCTCGCACACTGAGTCTCTATCTGACCACGAATGCACTTGACTCAGTTATTATATTTTCCCCCTTTTCACATCGTTTGCATTTGTTGTTGCACATGAGATAGATTGAGCCAAATATTGTTTGTCGTAAAGCGTTACAATGAAAATATGATTTATTACAACATATTTGGTATGTCTGTATAGAATATATAAAACTAGATTATGTTTCGCTTTCTCCGTCTTAAAAATTACAATTCAGTTTGTATTAATGTAAAAGTGCAGGTAGTCTAATTAAACAACTGCACTTAAAAACTATTAAATAGTTTCAGTATACATGTCTTGTTTTCGCTAAAACTAGAGATATGTATGTATATTTCCAATAATAATAACGCAAGGATATTACTGGAAGTAAATTTTAGTGTACACATTTGTATTACATTTTTAGGATAATGGAAATGTTTTACGAGGAAAAAAATATTTCACTTTTAAATAATGCGATGAATAAATAAAGCGTTACAATGAAAGTATGAGTTATTTATTGCAATAGTTTACAATATAAAACTAAAAATTATGTACATATACACATATTAAGAAGCATACATTTATCTTAATGTTAAAAATATTGCTTAACCACCTCAAACTCTTAGTCTTAAAGTCAGTTAATGTTTCAGGACCTTACGTAAGCTGTGTGGGTGGATCTGCTGCAATGTCCTCCTGATAATTATCATGTTGTATTAATGCAAGATTGAATGGGTCGAAGTGTTGGCGATAACGGCTCTAGTGCGGTAGCAAAAACTGCTGTAATACTAGAAAAATAATAATAAATTACATTAATAATGTGTTAATCAATACATAAATTGGTAAATGAGAACTCAATTAAGTAACACACACTTTTCAAAATACCTAGCAAAATCATCATTCTCCAGATCACTATATCTGATGGAGATAGAGACCAGTGGAGGTGTCGAGGCTGATGCTGTTGTAGGTTGCACGAAGATATCTTGCAAGATATTAACTTCTTTCTTCAGCGACAATTTGGATTTCTCAGTAGGTGGAGTCATCATGAGTACTACTAGGTAATGAATGAGTATTCGCATAAAACTTTAACCCTGTATATACATGTAAATCTGCTAACGTTAACAGAATTGGGGAAAAAGTGGAAGTGGTTATTACGGGTGAAATTGACCTCTGCAGGCAAAGGTGACGCAGCATAATACGAGAAAAATAATGATCTCAGCAAGGTTAATCGATATTATCAGTAAACGCTACAAAGTGCAATGTAGGGGTCTGTCTAGAGCTATTGTAACGTAATCTAAAGCGTATGAAAAGTATTCCACAGTCATTAGTACCAGACGTGGAAAAGTATTTCTTGTGATATCAGCAATGAATATTATCAGTAAAGAAAGTGCAATGTATGCGGCTGCCTGAGGCTCTTACAACAAGTTATACCCAGTTTGACCATGAATGCGGGGTTTATATGACTATATAAGCAGATAAAAAGCAGTTTTGTACCAGTCAGTATATTGAATTCATGACAAGAATTTTAGTTGTAAACCTAAAGTACTTGTACAGTTATAATAAATATTTACTATAAGCCCATTACTGCATAATCGACAGTGTGCGCTTCATGTTTTCTCATTGTTGGATACAGTTTTGAAGGTAGCTGTGGTCATACCAAGTAGTAGTGGTATTGTGAACTTAACAAGACGTATTAGTCTATTGTTGAAAACAAAAAATCAATTTGTAAAGCAAATAAAATTTATTTAGAGGCAAGTAAACATTTGCTTAAGCTCAAAAGCAATTCATCATGTGCTTCGGAGAAAACAAGTAGTGGAATTGTCACTAAAAAACGTACGCGCAAATTAGGTTGGTACTTTCTAGATTCGTGCTTTAATGGTAGATTGCTTACGGAAATTATAGTCAATATAGCAAACATCAAGGACACTCTTATTTGTTTACAAAATGCATACAATAGTTTTGCACGAAAGGTTAAATTACTGCTAAGGCAACCGATGCTAAAGGTGGATGTCCTTTTAGCCTGCAATTTTATGCACCCTCAAAATCAAGTTATCTAGTTGAAGGCTTTTGCCATAAAAAATTACGCTTAAAGGTGAATATTAATAGCTATGTTCCGTTTAGAAGTGGTCTTTCAACTTACGTTAAAGTTCCCTGATTTCTCATTCATAGCACTAAAGCATGCAGTAGTGACTGTTAGAAATGGCGAAAATTATTGCTTCCTGTGGGCTGTTGTTTCAGCATTAAGGGTTCACAATTATCCTCATTTTAGAGATATTTTCAATTATGATACAAATCACTTCCGCATTAAACTAGATGATGTGAAAAAATTCAAAAAATTAAACGGCCTCTCCATTAATTTATTTTGCATTCGAGGGAAAAGTATATTACCATTTGTATTAAGTGAAAATCAAAATAGTGTTAGGGAACCTATACATTTTTTAGTACTTTCTACTAATAGCCCAATATCGGATGATATTAATACAAAAAACACTTCTGTTTATCATTTTGCTTAGATTAAAAATACGTCAGCTCTATCGTATAGGGACCACAAGAAATAAAGATGTGTTCGATGATTAAACCACTTTTCTACGGATCACTCTCTACAAAAACATGTTACTCAATGTCATCAACTTAATCGACGCTCTGTCAAGCAACCTACCTAAGCAGAAATGTTTCTGCAGTTCAAAAATTTCGCATTCCTGGAAAATGTATCGTTTGTAATTTATGGGTACTTAGAATGTATTTTAGAAAAGTGTACAAATTTAACAGACATCTCTAAACATACATCCTTCAGCATTGCTTACTACTTGAAGTGTTCATACAATGATGTTTTATCTCGATTTAAACTTTATGGAGAAAATGATTGCATTCATTAGTTTGTTTATGAATTTCAAAGTATTGCACATTGGACTACCAAAATAATGAATAAAATAATTCCTATGGATGCTTTAAGCTCCATTTAGGTTGAGAAATTTGAAAGCGCTATGGTTGGTCACATTTGCGGAAAACCATTTACTGAATATGATATAAAAGTTAGAGACCATAACCATAACCATTTTCCTGGAGCATTTCGGGCAGCATCACATCGGACCTAGGTGGCAATCGGAGGACATGCGTTAAATTAGTTCTCCTAGGGTAGAGCGGAGATGTGGTCTGGTAGGTCACTGTAAATGAATTCTTCGGGAGAATTGTAATAACTAAAGAAGGTGATGGAAAAGGGAAAGTACGCCGTTGTATCATCACATACGAGCTGCTGCAGGTGCGAGGGAAGAGGATAAGGGTGGCACGAAATGAATTTTGAATTATGAGGGTTGTGCCTCGCGAACTATTGTGGGCGCTAAATTGGAGGAACGAGTTGTATGAGACAAAGTCGAGAGTGCATCGGTTGTTTAGTTTGGTTTCGGTGATTACGAGAACTTGTATTTTATTGGTGTCTAGTGGGTTTTTAATGAGGGGGCGGTTTCGACGGACACCCCTCGCATTAATTGTCCCTAATATAAGATCCATTGTACTTAGGGTGAAGGAAAGGGATTAAGGTGAGGGGTTACTGTGAGGAATTAAGAGTGTATGGGGTGGGTGGAAATAGCGATACCATTACCAACAAAGTTGATTCTGGTACGACGTTTTATGTACTCCCCGCCCTGCGCTCAGGGAATAATTGGATTAGGGAGAGGGTAAGGGAGGCGATAAAGTCGGAAATGGAAAGAAGATGTTGGGGTTTGTCATCCTCGGTGTCTGATGGGGAAGGAGGGAGCGGTTTAGGAACGGCAGTCGCTGTCGAGGTTATGGGAATTGCACGAGTCGCGCAGGTAAAGTAATACGCCTTGTGAGGTCCACCGCAATTGTTACACATTGGTGTGTTCAGGCGCGTACAGGAGGAGGCTTTGTGGCTTTCAACACGGGTGGGGCAACGGATGATGCAGATGGGACACTCTCCGGAAATATGCCCCACCTGCCTGCAAGTGGAACAGTATTTGAGGATTGGATGGGTAAGTGGGATTGCTCGCAGGGATAATGCCTACCGAAAAGGTAGACACCGTTGGAAAGAAGTTCGTTGAGGGTGGATTGGGAAGGGGTTATCAGGCGGATGAAGGAAGTGGGAGAATTGGTGGTTTTGGATTTGATCCGGATGGCTTTTGTGACTTTGGGAAGGTCGATGGATTCCCGGATCTCCTCGGGAAGGATGTCATTGTCTACGCCACGGATAACTCTGAAAAAGGACATGTGTTTAGGATTGGGGTTGGTAGAGGGAGCGGACGTTCGGGGACCTGACTCCTGCGTCAGCGTCAATGCAGACTCACCTAAGTAATGCTGCATAGTTTGCTGCATCGTAACTGGAAGGGTCTCGCTCGTTTCCAACACGCAGGTTTGGTTGTGGTTGATCTTAACGTTCAACAAGGGGAGTCGGAGAGGGGCGAGTAATTGGAAGAAGAATTTTTGGGTGTCGAAGCGAAGGGGATATTGAGGATATCGGGCGACAGGATTGTAGGTAGCGGAAGGTTTAGTGGTGGGTACAGCGGCAGGGTTAGGTTTGGGATGCCGTAGCAGAAAGGAAAGTAGAAGGTATAGGTGTTTTGGAGGCACGGTGAACGGGTTTGTGGGTAGGTGGGACGTAGGATAAGGCGATAGGGGACATAGCAGATGTCCTCTCAAATTTGGAAGGGGATGCGGCGGCTGTCACAAAGGATACAGAAGAAGGAGGTGTTGCGGGTCTCGGGAGCAGGGAAGGAGCAAGGGTGACCGTAGCTCGAAGGCCCGGTTTACCATGTTTTATCATGACGGTTAGTAACGTAAGTGAATCGGGGACAGAAAATAGCTTGTTTACTAAAGAATGAACTCCCACTGAGGTGCAGCATCCCACACCGTTGGATAAATACTTGGGCGTTGAGAGTCCGAGAGAATGGAAGGCTTTGTTTGTATTAATGGAAACAATAATGTATTTTAAAATTCACTATTAATTAGTTAATGCCTTGTTCCTTCTTGATTACTTCGTGGGATTTTCGGCTATTGTTCCTTGCTGGCTTCCTTGTTAATTCTTCTCGGTGTCGATCCCTGTACTTCCTCATGTCCTAGATGGCTTGGCTCATGGCTGGTTGTAGCTTCCCCCTGGGTTGTAGTACTTCTTCCTGGACGGGATCGGTTTGTTCGTCTTGACTGTATGCCCAGCAGTGACAGTCATAACCTAGAAGCGGCGAAGACTACGATACCCGGCGCGTAAAGTTCTTTTTTGTAAATTTATTTAATTAATTAATTTTTTTTTAATTATTATTTTCTCTTTTTTTACTTCCGCAAGCTCCACCTCTCTGAACGAATACTCACTCAGAGTTTGAAACCTACAAACATGAAGTCTATTTTGGTCACCAATAATAGTAAACGAGCTGGTTGGTTTTTGAATTTACGATTACGTAGGCGTTTGGAATAAGAAACTATATAAATATAATCTCGGTCTGCAATTATACAGCATGGGTGTTTGGGCGTATCTATTTAGCCTTACTAATTGTTTCCTGGGTCTAAACTGCCATCTGGCTGCGTTGGTCTATCTGCCATGTCCAATAAATAATAATTAAGTTTTATTACTCGTAAAAGTACCATCAAAGATATTAATTAAAAAAATGTTGAACGCATTTAATGATATAGTATACATATATAACTGGATTGGAAGTAAATCCTTAAATTTAGTAAAATACTTATAATTTGTGAACTAAAAAGTAAGAATGGATTTATATTGCGTGAACTGAAAATCACATTTCTTATTATACTGCTGGCATCCTGATGTTTTTTTAATAAGACTATCGACCCACATCACTTTCTACGCCACAAAAAGAAATAAAACAGATAGGTATATATTTTGTCAAATTTTCACTTACAATGATAAACGTTTAGATAATTCTTCAACGTACACTTCTTCCAACTATGAGGGAAAAGCACATAATCTGTAATAATAATAACAACGTAGGTAATAAAGCATTTTTTTAATTATTGTTCTACATTTTACCAAAGATGTTACTTATTGGTTTTATTTATTCGTGCGCTTAATTGATATGTAATACCGTTAATTACAAACAATTGTAGGATCCAATCTACTTATTTTTACGTTCCATGATTATAGATATTATATAAAGATAAAGATAAGGAAGACTTTCGTGTTTTATTACTGACCAAAGGGATGTACGCATGTACTCTTGTAGTTCAGGGTTAATAAAGAAACTGTTTCTTTGATATCAACGTGCTTTCAAAATATAATTTTATAACTCCGCCTTTTTTTAAGAATGTTTACATAATCATCCTATAGTGTACATGTATACATACAAATGTAAAATTTACACGAAGCTGTCTAGGGCAACATAAAATAAAAATAAAATAAAGTTGTATTTTAATAATCAATTATTGCGTAATTTATTCGCATGAAAGTACGAAACAGTACATATGATTCTACCACAATCTCGAATAAACATGAAGTTATTGAACTAATCCACGTTACTGTGGTTTATTACCCCATAAATGAACCACATTCGGTTGTAAACTTTACATTAACTCACATTAATGTGATGAGTTTTATTACTAGTGGAAACATTTATTAAAAACGATTTCATGAAAACCGAATATTATAGTTGCTTACATGTGTATTACCCAGCATTTATATCTCTTATAGGTTACCAAAATATGAGACTGGTATGTACTTTATTCCATTTTTTTAATTGTTTAATTTTTTTTTTTTTGGAAAACCTTCTGCATACTTAATTTATACTTCTGTTCGTCTATTAAAATTAGCAATAAACAATCAATAATATGAAAATGTACACTTTCACCATTATTACACATATCTAAAACCCACAAAGCTAAGTATTTTAAACAATAATAATTGGTTGTAGATATTATTTTTAGTGGTGAAATCTAAATCTTATAAAATGTATCTTAACCTTTTCACTGCTGACGAATATCGCTTCACTAGTCTCAAGGGTTGAAAGGTATTATCTCAATTATCTTTTTTAAATTTATTCTTCTGTGCTTTGATATAATAGAATAATTCATTATTATTCGAAAATGTAACAAAATGGCAGTGACGTATTTTGACGTCATCTGTTTCTACCAATGAATATAGGCTGATGACGTCTAAAGATGTCATTACAATTTTTGTCAGATATGATGTTTATAGGATAACACTTCAGTGGCGTAACGGTTCGTTTCAGTTAGAACAATATTTAAGAACTCGTCATCAACTATAAGGTTGAAATAATCTTCAGGATAATAATAATCTAGTTATAAATGAAAAACAACAAAACTACGAATAATTTACCATTAGGGTGTTTTAATATTTTGTACCGATGACCACTTTGGTATATTTAATTCAGCCACAGCAGAATGTATATTTACAACATGCGAAGAAGTGTCCACATCTCCTACTTCACTCCTGTCGAGCTCATCTCCCGAACCACTATCGTCTGATTCGCCTTCATTCGAATCTTCTGTAAAATCAGGGTCAGCAATATCGTCATCAAAATTCTTAAGTATATTTTCCAGCTCTTGCAGGGACAAAAGACGAGTATTCTTCCAATTACACTGTCTTTTTGGCTCCAATGGGCCTTTTTGCACCCCAGACATGATGAACAGGAACTACGGGTATTTCCCGACTTTTCTAACCTTTAACTACAGGCTCACAAAAGCACAAACACACACGCCCGTAACTGCATCACTACTGCTCAAAGCAAATCGCTTGTGTCAGGAACGTCGAAAGACGTCGTGCGCCCTTCGCTAAGTGTGCGCATGTCTTCTTTTGACGTCGTCAGCACTGAAAGGGTGAATTAAGCATTTTTAGATAAACTTAATTCAAAAATTTAAATAAATTTGTTAATAATAGTGAATTTGGTGTACCTATAGGTAAACCATTCTTCTGAGTACCATTTCCTTTTCTATTTTTTTAATAATGGAAAGTGTTCCTTAGGTGAAAACATAAGTAATAAGTTTAATAAAACATTAGAATTTAATGGCGCTGCTGGTAATACACTCAACTACTTTATTGACCAAGCAAGATTTTTGCTTAATTAAAGATACTGAAGTAAAAATCCAAAATTAAAGCAAGTGTAAAAAGGATACACGAAAAATGTTTGCAGTACAGTGAGTCATTAATTGATTATAATTGGTTTTTCAATTGAAACCGCTCTTTTGTCAAATTAGCCTAGGAAAAAAATTTAATCACCCAGTTGACGTTTTGTAACGTCAGTAAACGAAAATCTATTTGCGATTACAGGCAGTTTATGAAGAAATATCTTTTGCCTATCTAACTGTAAAGGAATGGTGCCGAAAATTTAGAAATTGTAAAGAAAGAACAAAATATGCGCCACGACCAGATGCATTATGTAATGCATAAACAGACACCAGTACAACACGTGTGGACGGTCTAATTAGAGAAAATCGTCGAAATTTAATGAGAGCGACATCACAAAGTATTGATGTGAGCGTAGGATCCGTCCATAGTATCGTGCAGAAACTGGGTTGCAGAAAAGTTTGTGCGCAATGGGTTCTTCGTCCTTTGCCTGAGGATCAAACATTTTTGCGAATGGGTTTGTCACAGCAACACCCTCGGAGTACAACGGAAATGGTAATAACTTCCTTTTATCAATAGTTACTGGTGACGAAACTTGGTGCCATTATTTCGAACCATCCAGTACATTGTCATCGATGCAATGGAAACAATCAAAGTCAACACCACCAAAAAACGCAAGCTGATGTCTGCTAATAAACTTCATTAAGCAATAAGACGAAAACGTCTAGGAAAACTTTCCAATGCTGTCATTTTGCTTTACGGGAACGCGCGGGCTGATATCTCAAACGTAGTGAAAGAAAACTTGAAAAGAAAAAAATGGACGGTTTTAGAACAAGCAGCCTTGCGATTTCCATATCTTTGGCCCACTTAAAAAGGTATTAAGAAGCAGACATTTTGAATCGGGTGCTGAAATACAAAACGCCGTCAAGGAATTCTTCAACCAGCAGCCACGAGCATTTTACGAGCAAGGTATAAATCGGTTGGTGAAGTATGTGCCTTAATTGTAGAGGTGATTATTTGTAAATTTATTTTCGAATATATTTTTTATAGCCCAAACATTGGTTTCAATAGAACAACTCCAGTATATAAGTAAAAACGTGGTTCAATCAAAGTGCAATTTGAGGTATGTTAAGTTGACGCCTTCCCACTATCTATTTGTTAAAACTCCTTTACGATGTTAAAATACTTGTTTTCTTTTTGGGTTTTTAACGGTGTATTTTTGTATGTACGATATATTTTACACAAATCTATACATTTCGATAACAGTTACCGTCCTTAGTAGTGCTTTAAGAATTCTTTAAGACGATGGAACAAATTTATGAAATACTTTAGATTGCGCCTTTTTGCATTATCTTGCAACATAGGTTTTTTCTTTTGAAAGTTGTTGAAAAGTTTTGTTTTGTTTTCCAGCCCTAGTCCCCACTTTAATAAAATTTAGTTTTTCTTACCTTACGGTTGAACTTGTTTTACACCGTTTGTAATAAAAAATTTGTAATCGGGTGTAGCGGTTGTTGTTGGTAATTCCTCCCCTAATATTACTTATACTCCTAATAATAAATAGAAGATTTTGTGCCTTCAGCTCAGTGAGTGATTAACGGGCCATGTTCTTAAAGTTTGATTTGCTTTAATTAAAAAATGTGTGTGTGGTTAGATATGTTCGCTTTACAAAAAAATGTAACTTCAACCTGTCAATAAATGTTAAAATACCTCGGACGCCAACTTATTTTATGGAAAACAAGTAAACCGTAAATGTAATAAATGTGAAATTGAAAACAATAACAAGGTTTATTATAAAATCTTTTAAGTCAAGTTATAAATTAGGAAATCTTAATGCTAATGTTACTAACTTAAAGAATAGCTTATAAACTAATGATTAGAAATGAAATACCTGTTGTACTTTAAAATTTTGGATGTCACTGGTATACTGTTAGTGATAAGTTGTGCTGACGAAGCCACGCTTTCAATTTTGGTTGTGCAATTAATCTTGAAATGGAAATATAATAGAGTTTGGATATTAGTTGGTCCCAAATGAATAAATTCTTTTACAAACAGCCAAACCTGGTTGATTTAAACGGGTTAATGTATCATTTATTTATAATTTTCAACATAGCAACAACTTCTATTGCGTCATCCTCGTTAAATTGAAACGTAATAATACAATGAAAGTACGTAATAGGAAAATTTAACGTAATAAAAGTAAAACCAAAGTAAAATCAAAATAAAATGTAAGTGCCTAAAGAGCAAAAATGGACGCTTTTTTGCTTTCATTATCAACAAGGAGTCCCAAATAGATGTCTGCGCAGTAACTCAATGTGCCAAACGAAATGCGCGTACTACCCCACATTAAAATATCTAAACGCATACTTTTTCAGCCACTAAGGTATGTAATTCACATGACACAAAAATGAAAGAAAGGTGCCTAAATTATTGCATATCTTGACACAACTCAAAAAGGTTTGTTACACATTATGCGCCACATAAAGTTTAGACTGTACTTCCTAATAGACGCCGCGTTACGAATATTACTTATGCTCTTAATATTGCGGGGTTTCACTTCTACGCATTACATTTTTTTTTTCTTTCGCCCCATTCAGGATAGTAGGTTATGATCAAACTAAGTTTATAGACCAAAATTGAGTTCTATGGTTACCCTTGAACTTATATTGCACCACTGTTCACCAATAAAATAACCATTTGTTAAAGTATATCAGACAATGGGTCCCAAACCTTAGTGGTGGCTCCTTACAACCTTCACTTTATTGAAAGTAATCTTTAATAGTAGAGTGACGGTATAAAAACTTGAATCCAACAGTTCATTTACTAAAGCAAAATATTTAATATTATCTAAAAGCAAACCATTTTTTTTTTGCAGAACACAAGGTACTATGCATTTTTACCTTCCAACCTACATGCACATATGTAGGTATAGTAGGTTATGCAATCGACTTTTTTTTCACTATCACTATATCGACTTAGTAGCTCATTTTACAACGTTTGGCCAAGTTTCTGCAAGATCGGCCATCATGCACGCGTGCGTGGGTGCGTGCGTGGCTGCGTGCGTGCGTGCGCGTGTGTGTCTGTATGTGTGGATGTTAGTATCCGCGATAACTCCATAACATACTTAAAATTTTGTGTTTAAGCTTGTTTTCATTTGGCTTAGAGCTAATTAATTAGATTTTGGGAGAAATCCAGCTGCGGAGAGGGGAGTTTGTTAGGGACATTTTTGGTTTTTATCAAATATTTCTAAAACAGCTGCATATTTCAAAGATATAAACATATCTAGATATAGACCTTAAACAAATCGATTAATTATGATCTATGCAATTTTTTGATATGACGCGTATTTTGACGGCAAAAAAATTCCTAAGGTAGAATTTAAGCGTTTTTTTTTTATTATCTGAAAAACGATTAATTTTATAAGAAAAAGTCTAGACGTAGTTTTTAGAGAAAATTTAATTTTACATAAACTTTCTTTACAAAGTTTTTTAATATAAAGCGAAATAAATGTAAAAATTAAATAAATATGATTTAAAAATGCTCTATATTTTTATAGAAGCCGGCGGCTTTGGAATTTTTTTTACATTAACATGTATGTCTATTAATCTCTGTCTGACATGAAGTTTTAAACGTCATTCTGGCATATATCATTGTTTTTGTTTTTACAATGTTGCCTGTTACGTATAAAAAAGAGGTTGCATAGTTATCCTAAAAAATTTCAAGCTAAAATTATTTCATCTCTTTTAATTTAAGTAAACATCTAGATGTTTGTTAACCTCTGTCTGGCTTTAAGTTTTAAACGTATGTTTGACATAGGTTATTGTTTTTGCGTTTACAGTCTTGCCTATTTCCGTAACGAACTTCTTATAAAAGATGCGGCATAGTGATCATTAAAAAATGTTATTAAAATTATTTCATTTCTTTTAACTTCCATTTTGTGGGTTGGAAGGTCATGTGGTGTTCCACACCAGATATTTACAGCCAGCAATAAACCAAAAACCACGGTATATTTTAAATAAAATATTTTTTTTATATTGCAAATTTCAATACTTCCTTTTATTCCTCTTTTGAAATTGTAAAAGTTTACATTCTGCAGGTTTGAAACATATAATGCACAAAAATCTTATTTTAAAAGAACTAGAAGTAAAACTTATTGAAAACTCAAAAGCAAACTTTTTACTACACGATAGGGGTGTTTTTCCATTATCTCGTTTTATCGATTTTATAGTAGAAGTTTATGCCTTTGAGGAATGCCTTATTTCCGACGATCTTGACGTGAGTATTAATGAATTTTCCCTACTTGACACAATCGTTTATTTCTAACAATCTTGATTTAAATTGAATCTAAGGACGACTCACGCTATTTAAATGTAAATTTCATTTCATTATCTTCACTTTTTAATTAATGCCATATTGACTATTTGGTGTTGTAATACTTTGTTTGGTTGGCTATAGTGATTGATAAACACATTAACCTTTTAAGAAACTGTAGAACTACGTAAAGCAATTGAATAAGTTAAAGTTGCTAATTTTCAAGTTATGTTGATGGCCTGGGAAGTAACTTGTATTTTACCTAATCTATATTTTATTATGTCCGCGGTTATGGACAATGTACCTGTGTGCAAAGTGTATAGATAATGTGGTATTCAAATAAGTATCATTAAATTATTATAAATACATCTATTTTATTTCCGAACATACAGTATTAACATTGATGTGTTCGAACAAGGCTGTTATATACTTTCAAACTGCATATATTAAACAAGATAACCTTTTGTACATTCCAATAGGAAAACGAACCATTAGAAATTCTTGCAGAAACTTTTGTTTGGATAATCATATCAGAAGACTGCAAAGATTCAACACTTACATCATATTGCAATGTAACCTAACATGAGTAAAATGTAAATGTTGAATTTTTGAAACTTTCTTTGTCATTTTTCTAAAATTGTATACTCAGTGATATGGTTACTGATCGAATTAAAACTTTCCGTAAGAATTGCAATCACACGTTTACCTCCTTGACTGGACAAAAGATTGTGTTGTTTAATATAGGTAGTTTGAATATATAGGATGCCCAAAAAGTATGGAATATTCTATACATCTCGGTAAATATTTATTTTATCAAAAAAACATCTGAAATAAAAGTTGTCTAGTATTTAGTTCTTCATTACAAGATGATGTTTCGTTAGTGGTTTTGTTACACGTCCAAACCTCACTAGGAGTCGTACTGTCTTACCGAAGTAAGCGGGCTGCCAAGCTAGCTACAGTGGAAATGGGCGGGGTCGATATAAGGAGTAAAATGATTAACAGGTAGTTTCAAACACCTTACACTTACCATAAATCTCCAACTCACAATTCTCAGTCCTGGAAAAATTGTCTCTAGGCGCCACCCCAATCTTAAATTGTTCTCAAATAAATAGTCTTAGGCGGGATGTTAAGTTAATCCTATCTGACTGTGGAAGACAAGATTGTAGCCTACTCGGTAAAACCATTCACAACTGAAATTCAATCACACTTAAAAAGAAATTTATCCAAAAGCTTAAGAAAATTTTGAAATATACGGGTCGTCGTAAACTTATTCATCACATTGATCACGAGTCATAAAACTGAATACTCTCTAAGTAGCCCTCGTATACACATAAATTTATATTTCTAACTGTTCTAGAATAATATTAGAAAAAAAAAATCAAAATAAAAAAGAGTCGCTTTAACAGTTTTTATAACAAAACATTCGTTAGTTGCTGCAAAATTTAATACGTACGTTTTATCATAAATAATATCTATCTTTTGTGAACATTTTCTCTTTAAAAATCGTATTTAAACATTCATCTATATGTTTGAATTTTAGTACCTATGTAATTTGTACTTAATAAAAATATTCTGTTCTGTATTTTACTGTCGAATAGTTCAAAATAATGAAATTTTGTAATCGATCTGTGCCCTAAAGCAATTTCAGAGCATTACTCAAAATATTAAAAGATTACTTCAAGCACCAATAAGTGTAACCCGTTATACAATTTTACACAGGTTAATGTTTAACTCAGTTGACACAAATAAACAACCGAAGTAAATTAAATAATGGGTGTATGTTAACCAATTTGCAAATATAAATATGTACAAACACGTGGCTTCAAAAAGCAAAACAAAAATCAATTCTTATAGATTAAAAGTTCACCCCAAATCTTATATACTAAACACATTAAAATAGATAAAGTGCCATTATCCTTTTACTTATAATAAAAAATTGTTAACTCGACAAGCAAGAATGAACTTAATGGGCAATCGTACTTTTATCTTTTAAACAAGACCTAAAACTATTTCTTACAAGTTACGTTAGCTACTCCTCTGTCCATGAAAAAGTGAAGTCCATACGGTCTGCTTCCCGTAATCCTTTTTAAATTTGCACCCACACGGGCCCTTCAACGTAAACGTTTATCACAATAACTCTTTCCACATAAATATTAAAATTATCAGTTGCCTTTATGCAATCGATTTTATATTACTAACAATTGTACACATGTACTCTATTCAATGCCAGTGACCACCACTAATCTCTTAACTAAATTAAAACTTTTAGTTCGGTTACTAAAAGGATTACTTCAGGCTTTATTTTTGTTATTATCGTCGTATGCTCTATTACTGAATACTGTCAACAAAATATTTGCTGTTATTTTTAAATCTGATTTTGCACTTTTTAAATTTCTTGAAGAAAATCACTGTTCCTTTCTTCAACTCACAATTAAACTGTTTTATTTGCAATGTTTATATATGATATATCTCCCTCAAGAAGGGTAATTCCAGTCATTTAGATATGTACTTCAGAACTGAATTACAAACAAAATCCAACACAGACCATTCTAAGCTCCCTTCATAAATCGCGCGCGCTCTACCTTTACTTAATCTTTAACCGAACGGTTCTCTCACTCCTTTATTATACTCTTCCTTTTATACCTTTTGCCCGCCATATTGCCAGTCTCTTCGCGCCAATATCAAAATTTACCTATCACAATCGTGTATTTCGTGCGTTTCTTTGCCGCGTCGAAGTCCGAAACCGAACCACCGCTATCCAAAGTAAGAACAACGTAGCCATCTTGATTTACCTTGCATATTTACTCACAACTCTCCGAAAAAACCATTAATTGCAATTACATTCACTCTGTACATTATCGAGACCATAACTTAACTTTTCATGAAAATTTCACATGTGGGCGATCTCTATTTACGGAGAACTTAACCAACTTCAGCACAATTCAATCAATTCCAGCACACTCTAACAACTTTATTCTTGAACGCGCACTCTATTTTTCCATTACTGCTCAATGTTACAAAATTTCTACAAGCAAAAATATGCATACATATTCCTTACAGCACATTAATACAATTACAATATATCATAATCTCACTCACTTATACATCTACAACTATTCCTTTAATCTGAATTCTGTAGTACACGGCAGCGAAATACCAGTGGCAAACCGGTATTTTTACCATTGCCGTCTCAGTAACAATTTCCTCAAAACATTATTTTTCAACCAAACTTAATGGTTTCAAAATGAAAATCTTTCTACAACATTCAAATATTCTTTCATATGGCATCTAATGCTTCATTAAATTCCAATGGCGTATCATTTATACCAACTTTGTAACGTGCAGAAATCAATATTTGACTCATATAAATCGATTTCCTCATTTACTGTATTTACTGTACTAAAAAGTATCTCTGTTCTGGCAAATGAGCGATTTACATTTACTGTTTACTCAATAATTCCATCAATAATATTGATTTGCTTTTTGTATTGACTGTATTACAAGAAAGTAGTTATGAAAGTTTAAATCGACATGGTAGTGCCACCTACCCGACTTGTACACACTTCTACTGGTTTCTACACATTCTTGGTAATGTTAACGGGTTATTTTGATTAAATACCGCTAAAAGGGGGTAGCGTAATTGAATTTACAAATAATTAATTTGTTATTTTTGCATTGATGCATAACATTGATTTTTTGATCGATTTCCGGTAAAATGTGTAAGAACGATGTCGTTGAGTCGCCATTGCTAGAGTAAAAGCGTTGTCTTGAAAATTTTCTGTGCTTAATTTTTCATGCCAACCAGCGGTCTCTAAATATTTTAATTTAAAATAATCATTCACTTATGGCTATATTTACCTTGGAATGATTTTTGATCGCTGCAATTAGCGGATGTAAATGGATAACCGTATTTTTCAGTCATGGGTAAAATACCGATATTCTTTCACTCTTTGATATTGTTTAACTTTCTTTTAGTATATGAACTCATCGAATTAAATAAACAACTGATACTTTAAAACAAATAATTACAACTTTTGGGGCTCGCCTAACATCATAAGAGGTAAGATCAATTATCGAGTACGACTTTACATTTACTCGTGTTATCTTATTTTAGCTCTTTCGATTATTTTACTTCTTTCGCTTCTTTCGTGCTTCAGTTCTATAGATTTTTGGTTCCAGCGATTTCTTCGTTTTTATGTTATTTTGGATTTTGGTTGTCTGCGTAATTATTACAATTATAGTGAGTGGCTGTACGTTTTCAACTGGTTACTGAAGTGGGACCATTCTAACCTATAACCAGGACGAAGCTGTTGATAGCTGGGTATAGAGGTACCTTCTCGTCAACCAGGTCAGAATATTCTAGTATACACTACGTTCATTACATAAATCATAAAATCGGTACGATAGACATTCATGTTTTGAAAACTGCTTTTTCAGTGGACAACTATATTTCTACAAAATAAAAATGCTTTACTAAATGACACCACCAACATCGTGATAAAATTATTACCTCAGTAGAAAATCTGTTATTTATAATTTGCTTTGTTGGACCTTTTGGTTATACTAGATACAGCACTCGAGTATCACTCACTATTGTGTAACTACTGCAAAACAATGTGAACGTTAATTACCTCACGGGTTGGTTATAATAGAATAATGTGGGCTTACTTTTTAGAATAATCTTTTGAACCATACCTTGTAAAGTATTACCGTTGCCATCCATTTTATTGTATACTGAATAACAGTTGCTAATATCGTTGCGCAGACGCTTAATTCTGTTTTGGAATACCGGTTGTGTGCGTAATATAACTTGAGATTTTCGATCGAGAAATCAAAATTATTTTATTTATCCGTTAGCTTTAAGCATGTTGTGAAATTTTGGCTGAAAGGGGTCGGTCTATACACGACAGATTTAATTGTCTATTTGTTACGCGTTGCTAATGTCTAGTGTACACTGAACAATTGTCACCTGATATATATGTGTGTTTCTATTCATTATTTAAAGGGAGGTTTGTGAAATTCTTGTGGTTTGCAAAACAACGGCAAGTCAAGTTACCGGGGGTTAATGATCGATATATAGATATTTTGTTTGTCTGTGAACTTTCCTTTTCAGGTCAATCTTTGAAAGATCTTTCAACGAACCCGAAATGTTTATTAAACATTTAACTTTTGGACCTCTCCGTTTTGCTATGAAAAGAAATTTTTAAGAAACTTAACTTGCCTTCGTATCGTAGCTGTACGACTGTACATAATTTATGAATATATAAGCATGGTAAATTAGGGTATTCGTATTGGGGGAATTTATTATAAAAGTCTAGTCTTATTATTGGCGTGTGATAAAGTCATGATTAATATATATATATATATATATATATATATATATATATATATATATATATATATTATATATATATATATATACCTCCTGTATCAAACTTAATTTTACACTTTTCAAAGCTTGTGGCCCCTAAACTTGCTTATTATGTTATTTACGTGTACTACAACGATCTTTTCTCACTAACATAGCTGATATTTATTGACGATCTAAAACCACCCACGCAATCCAACTGATCTGCGACTAATTTCTGGTTAGACTGAGTTCTCAGCCGAGCCCACTAACTTCTCCCTTTTTGTGTAACGTGGTAGGTTATACATGTTGCAACTTGTAATGATCCTGCAAATCCTTTACAAATTTCCTAGCCCAGAAATAAATTTCCTATCAAAACTTCTTTCCTAGTTATTACCGCATCCTATATCCCTTTTCTTAACTTATATTAATGAATATATAAAAGAAACGCAATAATTCAATTTAACCAACATCTATTAAATTAAACTATTATAAGTTAGAGCGGTACTGTGGGAAAGGTGTAAAAGTGAAACACTTCTAAAATCTATTAAAAATTCCACACAATTACAAATTCCTTCCTTTTCTACCTATGAAAGTACTTTCTAGACCTTCAGAGTGCATCCTTCTATATAATTACCAATGAATTCTATCTTTACACACAAGAAAAAAAAACAAATAGGTTATCCCAAATCAAATATTTCTCACGTCTCCAGCATTGATCCTTCAAAAAATAATGTAATATCTCAGGAACTGACCCTAATAAATGACTAATTAAATTCATAAAACTTTTATGACAAATAAACGTTTGACTTGTAACTGAAGATGTACACGTCATAATCGTTGAGAAACCAAGCAATTTCAAGAATCCTGTTTTAAATAAATACTGTTTATGTTTATTATAAATCAATCTGATCATGAACATTTGAATAGTTTTAACTTACATCACCAGGATGCTGAGGTAGGACAGTGGAGATGCACCGGGCCATAATCTGCTTTATCCGGCATGATAATCGTCCGCTCTCCGCCACAATTTATACTGCACAGCTGGGTATGGGGCCGTCAGAAAGGCTTTCTCTACGTAATACTTTGGAGCTCAAGCGGTACTCCCAACCAACACGCTTACTTTGCTGGTACCCCTCAACAATTCCGTTCGATAACCACCCCTTTTTCATATAAAACTCTTTAACACCGTTCATTTTGTTCTTCCCCATATTAGTATTAACTAAACTGCACCACTTGGCAACCACACACCTCACACGCACAACGTCTCAGCTTGACGCATGTTCCTTAATTAATTATCTCGTCTCGTGATTTTTCCAAACTTCGCCATATTCAACTTTACAACGCCTAACCAATCACAAAGCTAAAATTCTTTCAAACCGTAAACGCGGTAAACCGTAAACAAATTTCGTAAACACGATCTAGAAAAACTACGTCGTTGCATCGCTTGCAATTTCACGCTACTACCTCAAAATGCTAACCCGATCTATTTTCGTCACCGCTGAACTTTAAGAAAATCAACTCTAAGTTATGCCTTATAAGAACCACAATCGGTTGCTTCAATTATCTTATCTACACCACCTTTCCAGTATCGCGAGGTTCACTTTAACTTGACGCCAATCCTACATGATCACAGCGAATAAACTTAGCTGCAAAGAAGCAATTTACTATATTATCCATTGTTTGCTATATTCTGTAAAATCTATCGTTTTCAATTTCGGATTAGCGCTTTATTTAACATCGACATATATACTGTATTGTCGTTTCCTTCCTACATGTGTGATTTCAACGTGCATTAGTTATCTTAATTAAGAATTACACTATACGTTTGAAAGTATTCGTCGTAACAACCGTCAAGTTAGAAAGAAATAGAAAATAAAACAACCATGCGTTTTCTTGAACACATTTCTAACTTTAACAAACAAGTTTTTAATGACATTGCAGAAGTTCTAAAACATTTTCGACGAGTTTTAGTACCAACGTCAGTGTCTGTTCAGTTGAAGAAATAATTATTTTACTTAGCATAAATGTAGGTAAATAAATTAAGTGAATATAAAGACGCTGTGGGAACTTGTTTATTAAGTAAATACTGTAAACTACTAAACTAAAGTTTAGTGAAGACGACTTATCGGGATTTTTTACTGATTTCGGGTTGTCGTCCTTTCGTTATAGTTTTGGAGATCCTCTTGGAGATCCACGTTTCATCTAGAAATTACTGAAAGAGGTGATGCAGATTCTATATTATTTACATATTCTGTTAAAAATGAAAAACGCGATACCCCGATGTTGGTTTTTTCGCAAGGTGCTCTTCGGTTACAACTCTTTTTCTATTTAAATCCAATGGTATTTAAAATTTTAGCTATGGTAGGTCGAGATTCAGTTAGTAATTCCTAGGGTAGTTTGTAATGTAGTAAAGGTTATTTATCAGAATACATACGGTATACATCCCTGATTGTGCATTGCTTTCTACGAGAACTTTTTTTTCTTTCTCCCGTTCCGTTAATCACACGTCTTAATGTCGGAAAATAACTTGTAGTACTTCCGCTGCTTGTTCTTTTGCAGCTTCAACAGCACATAGAAGACCAAATTTATTTTTTTCTTTTTTAAAGTAGTTATACACATAAATAATAAGTTCATGACACTTCTTATTTAAACATTTTCCTGGAACTTTAAAACAGAATTATAGTACAAGTACAAATATTATGTCACAATTCGGAACAACTCCGTTACTTTAACGATAAAGACTATCGACTTACTAACCAACAATATATCAATAGGTCATAAGTACTGATGACAAACAATTAATGTGCCGCTTTCTACAAATTAGGTACATTCCAGCATATATCATATTTTACAATTAAAAGAAGTTTTTATGCAGTGCTTATTTGCTGAATAAACCTATTTCTGTTGCGTTTTTATTTTAGCTTAATTTGTGCTAAGCGAAATAATTATTTCTTCAATTAAACTAACACTGACGATTGTACTAAAACTCGTCGAAAATGTTTTAGAACTGCTGCAATGTCATTAATGAGTTAATTGTTAACGTTCGAAATGTGTTTAAGAAAGCGCATGGTTGCTTCATTTTCTAACCTGACGGTTGTTGTGACGAATACTTTCAAACGTACAGTGTAATTCTTAAGTCAGATAACTAATACAGGTTCTTGCTATACTTTTTGAAATCATACATGTAGGAAGGAAACGGCAATAAAGTATTTAGGGACAATGCGCTAGATCGCGACCAACAGTCAGTTCTCGGCCATTTTATCATTCCAAACACAAATATTAAGAAAACTAAGCCCTATTTTGCGTTCAAATGAAAGGAGTTTGATTCGGAACATTTCTGCCGCTCGTAAACAGGTGGCGCGTGCTACGTTAATTGAGCGTCTTTCATGCAAATCAGTTGATAATGCGATGTCACCGCAATAGCATCGTGCTTTGTGTTGAGTGCTGTAACGTGCCAATTCTTGTCTGTTGTTACCTTAATTTAAGTTTCGAAATTTGCATTATTATTGATCAGTATATTTACATTGCATTAGTATCTTTAAGCATTTCTTTTTTCGTTCAATAATTAAATTTTTTATATCTCAGTATTTTCTCTTCAGTCTACATAATTACGAACGACCCTGTGTATATTTTAGATATCAATTTAAGTTCTATGCGTGATTTAACACGCTTATACATTTCCGTTTATCATGCCGTGCAGTTCAGACGTTATCTTTTTTAAGTTTTGCTTCTCTTTTATAAGGTATGTAAAGGCGTCCAATTACATTTTCTATATATTATATTTAATAGTGAATGAATAAGAATAGCGAATAAGGAAGGAACAAAGGCAGGAACAAGGAAACCGCTTATCTTAAGAAAAAGCTTTTATTTTGGCAATGTTACGTATCGTTGAACGGTGTGGCATGACGTCACGAACAGTACTTTGTTAAAATGGCGAGATAATGAAATGTCATCTTTATGAACATAAATGGAGATACCTTTGTTTTGCATAAATCACATATGCTGTTATACATATTCTGCGTTCGTCGTTATATCAGCAGCTTTCGTCGTTCGAATCTGCGTTAGTCGTTTATACCTTTCCATTATTGTAGGGTCAACATTTTGTGCCAATTATTTAATGTTACCATATGCTACCGTTTGTCTATTTTTTTGTTGAAGACAGATGAAAGTTATAGTGCCTTCCCATACGTTTATGTTTCATTTATTTGTATGTTAATTACAAATGGAGATTACCTTTACATTATCGTATATTTGTCTTGGAATTGGAAATGAAAGTTCTCAAGCTACAATTCGTTTCAGACAAGATTAAAATATTTATTTTGTACAAGTAAGTACTTATCCTCTTAGTGTAGTTTAACTAAATAACAAACCAGTTAGTGTTATTTTGATACGGTTAAAAAAAGGAACAGCTGAGTCCTACTCCTGAGATGAAAACATTTGAGTTCATAACCTATCACAACGGTAATTTGTTGACATAGGTCAATACACGTTTCATTATTGAATACATGTTGAATAAATTACAGTTTGAATTTTAAGTAAACCTGGATTGTAAGCTTATGTACATTGTAATTTAATAAATTTAAGATCGTAAGGCTTTACGAGAAACATCGTTTTAGTTATTTTATGCTGATATTAATCAGACATTTTGCTTTATTATATATATATATATATATATATATATATATATATATATATATATATACAGTTGTTTTTTTTATGATTGTGGACCTGAACAGGCTAAATTAGGCATATCGTGCTAAAGCACTCAGGAACACTTAGGAGGATGGATAGAAGGATAATGATTTGCTTATTCAGATTACATATTATGCTTTTAGATAAAAACTTTCTCAATTTTTGTTGTATTTTAATTATTAAACTTAGAAATTGAGTGGTGCGCAATAAAACAAATGCTAATACATTACATCTATGGAAAAATCTCTGCTTCACTCACACCTGATAAATGAGTTCTCAATTTCAGTAAGTTTTATAAGTTTGTACCTCACTGAGCTAGACCGTGATGCAAATTACCTTTGTAATATGACAACTACAGCATCAACTAATTTTTTATTTGTTATAGTGCAAAAATATTAAGTGATCTCAGGAGCGAAGATAGTAAGTAAATGTATATAATATTATGTAAATGAAAGCTCTAATCTTTTAGATCGATAAGGACGGTTTTCTGGTACATTTTTGAAGAAAAAAATTACCAAAACTTTACGTTTTTTGTTAAATAATAGGTGGTCGCGAACTAAATTTACGATTTTTGTGGTTCTTAGTGGTCGACAATTAAAATTTGGCGACCATCTTATTTCCGTTAATTTAGGGTTTTTAGAACTGTTTCTATAAACCTTTATTTATTGAATGTAGATGGTAAAATATATTTTTTTTTACCTTTTAGTTTGCGACCATCTTTTTATGTTCATGACCATCAGGCTATCTCGGTAGTCGAGGACTTGTTCATCTTAAGTTAGTTCTCGAACACCAGCTTTTTTCATGCATCTCATTAAAAAAATTTCAGTTTTAAGCACATCTAAGTAGGTACTTTGTTTTCAGTGGTGCGTTCTAAGAAAAAATCTATTTATGTGAAAAAAAAGACACAAAAAAGAAAAATGTTTCAGTATTCTTCGCAGAACCTAAAAGACGCTCTTGAAGATATAAAAGAGAATGGAATTAAAATTCAAGAAGCCAGTAGAAAGTACCTGGTACTGAAACCTACTTTAATTGATAGATTATTTGGAAGAAAGCCTGAACACCTCAAAAAACCTGGTCCAAATCCCATACTAACCGAAGAAGGGGAAAGGCGCATTAAAGATTGGGTTGTAAACTTAGCTAAATGCGAGTTTCCAATAAATAAAGGTATGCTCCTGGAAACAGTTTCAAAAATATCCAAGGAACCTAGTAAAGAACTGTTTAAAAATGGCACACCAAGGCAAACTTCGTATTTGGGATTTTTGAGAAGAAATCCTGAGATATCCTTAAGAGAAGCCGAGAGTATAAACAAGGCTCGGGCAGTGGCCAGTGAGACCACAATTAGGCAGGAGTTCCTAAACGAAAATGACCTAGTACATATCTTTAGTGATCCTAGAAGAATTTTTAGTGGTGACGAGTCGGGATTTTGTCTGTGCCCAAAATCGGGAAAAGTTTTAGGATCGAGGGGGTATAAAAATTTATACAGCATTAAATTTGGCAATGAAAAAGAAAATCTTACGGTTCTGTTGATGTTTAATGCCAATGGAATCATTTCTTCACCTTTAGTATTGTTTCCATATGTCAGACCTCCAAGTTCAGTTGTTGAAAATATGTCGTGGCTGGGTCTCAGGCAAATCAGATGTTTTTTTTTTTAGTACATTGTACATTGTAAACGATTTTCATAAATAGGCATTAGAAAACAACATTCCTAAACCATTAATAATTTTTATCGACGGATATATATCGCATATAACTCTAGCATTAAGCAAATGGTGTGAAGAAAACCATATTATTTTGTATGCTCACATGATGCAACCTGTAGATGTAAGTGTATTTAAGCCTATCAAATCGGACTGGAAAACACCGTTTGCAACTGGCAAATCAGACCAGAGAATATTAACTGTTCTGTAACTAAACTAAATTTTTGCGGCATATTTCCAACACAGAAAATTTTAAAGTCAACATAAAAAGTGGTTTTAGGAAAAGTAATCTATTTCCATTAGATCCCATTGTTGTAGACTACACAAAATGTGTAAAGGACATTACAGAAAATCTTAAAACACCAACAATAACAAGACAGAGACGATCAAGTGAAGGCTATATTTCTCAGAGAGATATAAGATCGGCAAGAAAAGTTATTTTAGCAATTCAGAAAAAATTAGATTCACATGGTATAAGCACGGAAGTTATTTCAAAAGAAATTAATTGTCTGCAAAGAACTCTTCAAAAATCTTCACCGTCGAAACAAGGAAGTGTTAATAAAAACACAAACAGGATTCAAGACATATCATCAGAGTTGCCACAAGCAGGGCCTTCAAATTTCTATAACGATATCATCACACCAATTATGCCTGCTGAATTCAGTGACGTTACCATGGATATATTGCCAAATGTAAGTTTAGGTGGTACTTTTACGTCCTTACTTTAATGACAGTGAAGTAAATGGTCTTACTATTACTATAAAGACAATGATCTTAATAATTACCCTAATAAAGAAGATGATATTTCGGACTATTAATGACAGTGAAGTAAATGAGTCACGTCTAAAATTACTGATAACCAGACTTTATTGATCGTTAATAATTACCCTAACAAATCTAGAAGCATTTGAAAATCAGTTAGTGATATCCTGAACCAATTAGATATAGTAGTACAACAGACTAAAAGTTCTTAGAAACCCTAGTTCAATTTCATCTAGTCGCAATGGACAAGTAATACTAAGCAAATCTTACGGAAAGCATTTGAAAACACAGTTAGTATAGCTTGAAACCAATTAGAAGAGTAAGGACATGAACAGAGATAAGTCGGCCTAAACAAAACAAACCAAAGTTCGAATTTCAATAGTAAGAAAATGGACAAAATTAAGTTAGCTAAAATGCTGAAAGTCAGTAAGACACCATGCAAGAATGCAATGAAGAACTAAACAGCGACAAAAGGAATGCTAAAAGATTGGATACGACTGTGGTAAATAGCAAAACAAACCAAATGCACAATTTATAAATACCTTATAGATAGCAAAATTCAAAATTAGGCAGGTTTACTAATAAATGCTGATAATAGAATTTTATTTATTGTTACCATGTGCAAAGGATGCAATGAAGATGCTAAACCTATAGGATAGAGTGATGCTAAAAAATATGACGCAACATTCTGGTAAATAGCATCACAACAACTGTTCACACAAAGTTTATACTTGTTGCAATGTGTTGTTTGTTATAATTTGCTGCAATTCAACAAAGTTGTTAGTGCAATTACGGTTTTAGACAAAGATATATTGAAACATGGTAAAACTAAGGATTTACCAACATTGCTTTCGATTATGGATTTACTTTACTAATACTTTGGAATAGGTTTCTGTTTTTTAAGATGCTTTACTAGCGTTATGAGGTTTTAAGTGTGTCCACTTGACGCAACATTCTAACATTTAATGTATCAACAACATCCACCTGTTCCAACACATAAAGTTTAGACTTGAATGCAAATGTGTTGTGTTGAGTTGCAATAATGTTGGTGTGTGCAATTCAGGAAAGAAAAAGTTGTTATACCTGTCGTCATCATTCGTTTATAGCGACAAGATAAGTACGCAAACATGGATAAAATCTGGAGCAGGTGCTGAGTTTCATTCAAAGTGGTTTGCCTTCGATGCTTTATTATTTCTTCCCGACAAAAACAGAGTCCATCCGTGCAAGGAAGGAGGAACTGAGAACATGGTGAGTAAATACACATTGTTTTAGACACAACTTTTATATTTTGTCAATTACTGAAGCGAATAAATAAGCAACTCGATTCCTAAAATAATTAACATTAAATGATGGTAGTATTTTAATTCGTTATTTTATATTTTTATAATTTATTTAGTAGTATGTATAATAATTCAGTATTTATTCTGCCAAGGACCAATTCATCTTGGTGTAACGAAAAAATCAGCAAACTCTTGCCTAATATCTTTTACTTCAGTTGATGGATTTCGTGCTACTTTTCTATATGAACTAAAAGAATTACTCTATACAGGGTGGTTTTTTTTCGTTAATATTATAGGGTATAGGCTAAACGGTAAGAGATACAAAAAAACTAAGATATGTGTCCCGTTCTCTTTTTTAGTGTTTAGTTTAATGGCGCAATCGGATCTACGCTAACTAAATTGGTTTCGAAGATACAGAGTGATTCTCAAAATCTGCCGGTTTTTATTATCTCTTATGACTCGGTTATTTATGGAGATAAAAAAAAGCTTTGGATACGAAAGTTTTATGACTTTTTACGTTGAATCCAGTGGCGTTCTTAAAAAAATATAGATGTTTGATTTTTTGAGATATTATCAAAAGTAGCATTTTCTTAAATGGGACACCCTGTATCTGATAATCTCAAAAAATTACATTTTTTCTTGAAATTGCAACAATATATAACACTTAATATTTTGCATTGTCCTAAATAGCTAAAATACTAAAAAAACATTTTTTTTTAGTTGGCATTAATTGAATGTTTTAAGCAATTGTTTTTGTTTGTTTACATGTCATAAAATTCAGTAACAATTATGTATTGGTATTCTTATTTCTTTTCCGATTATATTTTTTAAAAAAGGTGATTAAAATGAATAATTTTCAAAATTATGAAAAATTCAATATGTTTGAGTGCTACATTGAGAGTAATAAAAATAAAGACGCAGCTCTAGACTTATATTTTGAGCTTTATCCGGAACGACGACAACCAGAACAACAAATATTTGAAAGATTATATCACAATTTAAGTGAGTATGGATCATTTGGAAAACCAAGAAGTAAGATTTACAATAAGGCAAATAGAACAGGAGATGAAATAAATACATTAGCTTGTGTTGCTACTGATCCGACGATATCTAGCCGTAATATTGAGAAAGATATTGGCACAAGTAAATCTAAAGTTTTAAAAACGTTAAGAAAGCATAAGTATAAACCATATAAAATAAGAAAAGTTCATAACTTACATCCTGGAGATGAAGAGCGGCGTTTAACATTTTGTCATATTCGCAGCAGATTAATCGGAATCCCAATTTTTTTCAAAATATAATATAGACCGACGAGGCTTTTATATCTAGCGAAGGAATTTTTAATCGACATAATAATCGATATTGGTCAAACATAAATCCTCATCAGACGGTCGCCAGGATACCACAAGGACGGTTTGGGTTCCATGTATGGGTGGCGCTATATCAAAACTACAAAATTTTTAATGAAAATTTGAATGCTCAAGGATACATCCAAATTTTGGAAGAATGTGTAATAATGGAGTTGGATAACATGCCATTAGCTGCAAGAAATAATGTTTATTTACAACAAGACGGTGCTCCAGCACATAATAGCCACATGGTAAGGGACTTACTATATGTCAATTTTGGCGAAAATTGGCTTGGTACATATGGACCAAACAGATGGCCTCCGCGTTCCCCCGATCTGACGCCACTCGACTTTTATTTTTGGGGATCTATCAAAAATGAAGTCTATAAAACACGAAGTAATACTGTAGAAGAACTCAGAGCAAATTTTATTAATTGCATTGGAAGAGTGCCAAATATTCAAATCTATAACGCCACTCGTTCAGTTACAAGCAGAACCCAAAAATGCATCGAGCAGAATGGAAGACAATTTGAGCACCTATAGTGATTAACCACCTATGCTAATTGTTATATATAAGTATTTGAAATAATTACTGTTGAGTTGTTATAAATCTTTTCTTGTTTTTTGTAGTTGTTGTTTTAGTTAATTAATGTTTTATTATTGTTATTATCGGCAATTTTATTATGCCTATTATAAAATAAAGAATTGATTAAATCCATGGCCAACTAAAAAAAATATTTTTTTAATATTTTAGCTATTTAGGACAATGCAAAATATTAAGTGTTATATATTGTTGCAATCTCAAGAAAAAATGCAATTTTTTGAGATTATAAGATACAGGGTGTCCCATTTAAGAAAATGCTACTTTTGATAATATCGCAAAAAATAAAACATCTATATTTTTTTTAAGAACGCCACTGGATTCAACGTAAAAAGTCATAAAACTTTCGTATCCAAAACTTTTTTTTATCTCCATAAATAACCGAGTCATAAGAGATAATAAAAACCGGCAGATTTTGAGAATCACTCTGTATCCTCGAAACCAATTTAGTTAGCGTAGATCCGATTGCGCCATTAAACTAAACACTAAAAAAGAGAACGGGACACGTATCTTAGTTTTTTTGTATCTCTTACCGTTTAGCCTATACCCTATAATATTAACGAAAAAAAAACCATCCTGTACATCTCTTGAAAATATAAAAATTGGTAATTGGCACCCATTACCCCAAAAGGAACGATGCTAAAAAAGCTCTTGTAATAGAAAAAGTCACTTCCTCTATTTTGAGGTGCTTGCATTGCAACATGCTTTGCATCCATGACGCCTGCACATTTTGGAATGTTCCAAAGGGTATTGAAACCATTAGCAACAATTTCTCATTCTTGAGTACTTCTAGGCATAATTGAAAAAATGTCCATTAATCATGCCTAAAATACAGATCTGTGTAATATTTTTATTACACTATCAGTCCCAAACCTTCTTTACCCTCGAGTCTTAAGCCCATGTAAAAAGGTGAAAATTCTGTTTTAAGTTTTTTTTTAAGTTTTATAAATATTTGTTACATTGTCATTTAGTGGACTAGTAATGATATAAAATGTTTTTTTCTTTCTTTTTAGGATCTCAGTGACGTATCCTCCGGAACCGATGAGGATGATTTATCACAAACGAAAACATCGCAGCATCTAACAATGGTTTTCAGGTGCCTTCCACATCTGATAAAAAACCTTTGAAAAACCTGGACAGTACAACCTCACACGAATAAAACTCCTAATAAAACTAGAAGAGTTACGCAAGCAACGAAAAGACGAGTTGATGATCAGTCTCGAAAAGAAGAGGTATATAATTTAATTCAAGACATAAAGAATAAGCGACAACGAGACAAATTCGATGTATTTGGAGAGCATGTTGCGTGCAAAATTAGGGATTTGAATACCTTCCGCGCCAGAAATATTGTGGAATATCTAATAAGCAATATTTTGTTCGATGCAAGTATGGGTAAATACGACTATGAAATGTCCGTGCCAACTAACCCATATGATCCAATTCCTGAAACCAAGCTTACATGGCAAGCTCGCCATCATGTTCTTCTTATAGTAGTTCACCAACTTTATCACCAGCGGCCCCATACGTGTAAGACTCTTCGTATTCATCCATGCAAGCTTCTACGACTCCATCCACGCAAGACTTATCGAATGCTTCGCTTGTTTCAGACATTATTACGAAGGCATTAGAAATCAGTGAAATGTAGAACCCCAAATTTGTAGAATATCTATATTAAGAAAATAAATTCACTTACCTTAACTTGATCTTGAAGTACATTTACTATCGCAGCACACACTTCTAGCACTATCTTTGAAATCGCTTGTTTCGATATTTTAAATAAATACATTAAGCTGGTATATGAATATCCAGTTGCCAGAAAGCGCAATGTCACAGCTAATTATTCTTTTGAAGGTATTGCCTTCCTGCAATTGGTATCTGCTTTTGTTATTAACGGTGCAACTTTTTGAAGCAATAACTCCATATCTGAGCTACACATGCGCAAACATTTCTAAAGCATTCATTCTTTCGAAGTTCTAATAGAAGGTCATCTTTCCTTATATCTGCCAATAATTCTTTTCCTCCATATTCTTCCCTTTTTTTTTAAACTTGGACGAACCCAACATTTCCACATCCGTTTTCGTGAATCCTCGTCAAAAATGAAATAAGCCGCTGCAGCCATTAACAAATCTTCCTCCATGCTGTTACAATAACTACACATTGACTAATAATGTATGTATGTAGACACAATGTTGCACTCAGTTTGATAAAGACACAAAAAAAGACATCATGTAACATTGTTGTGCCAGTGAGGACAGTTTGTTTATTAAAAGTAGGACCAACAAAAACATTTCTATCAAAAAAGGTTGCAACTAAAAGTTGTAAAATGTTGCTCCAGTGAGGACGTACCTTTAGGCAAGTAAACTAACTGGAAATTTTTGTAGCAATCGTGGTGGCAAAATTTGTTGCCTTTAAGTCAACTTTACGTCTAGTTGGTCTTCCTAATCTTTTGTGATAAAATACAATAATTATAATAGATGTAAACAATAAAAGTACTAATTATTTTTTTAAATTAAACCAAAAATATATTAAACGTGCTTATTATTTTACTCATTTTGAAGTTTTATGTTTTCTACCTAAAAAGCTATTGTACTGTAATGAGTTACCTACCTGTAGGAATAAAAAAAGTATAAATTAGTTATAGGTATATATAGCTTTAATAAACCAAGCATAAGATACTTACCTACTTATTAATAGATTTTCTCATTTGTACCTGTTTTATGTTTAGCCTGTTTTTTTAGAAGAAAATGCTATTTTAGTTGAGGTATACTTAAGTTAAAACTGTATTTTTTTCATAGTTTTTACGTTAAATGTTTGTTTTGAAATAATTTTTAATAAACTCTATTATACACTAAATGGGTACCTAACTAACTCCGAACCTACCTCCTTTAAAGCTGTAAAAAATAGGTGGTCGAGAACTGACACTAAAACGGTCAAAAATTTCGTCGTGTGGTCGAAAACTAGTAAAATTGCACTTTTTTATAATTTGAAGAAAAATATATATTTAAATATATAATTTTGTAAAAAACAGCTTTTAATAATCCAAAAAATTTAAACAAAAATCGAAGTAATTACACTTAGGTGGTATTTTAATTGTTATGGTACTCTAAAGTTGAATTTGCTGTTAACTGGTCGAGAACTAGCGCATTGACCGTATGTCGGTGTTAAATAAAGCGCGTATCCGAAATTGAAAATGTTAGATTTTACAGACTATAGCAAACATCGGATAATACTATTTCAGGTAGTTGTTAATTTATAGTTTAAGTTGAATAGAAAGTACGTCTTTGGAAATTGCTTATTTACAGCTGTTTATTTGTTGTAATCATGTATAATTGGCGTCAAGTTAAAATGAACGTGGCGTTATTCAAAAGGTGATGTGGGTAACATAATTAAAGTAAACGCATGGTTCCTTTATTTTCTATTACTATCTAACCTGAAGGTTGTTATGACGAATACTTTCAATAAATTTTTATTATTTTGTAATTATGCTGAGGCAAGAATTTATTCAATTTCAGAATCCAGATGTGATAACAAACATTACGTTTGCGTACGCACCAGCCCCCTTGTCTATATGTGCAAAAGACCTCGCGTCTAATTTTGCAAAACACCACATCTGTACAAAGTATAAAAGCGAAAGCTTTATTATAATTCGACACCGAGATGGTAGCGTAGTGGTCACACGACCTGCGTAGCATTCGGGAGGTAATAGGTTCGATTCCCGTTACCGTCTACCTTGTATGAGGTTTTTTCAGGGGATTTTCCTCATACACATGTAGCGGCATGGTCACTGCGTATATGCATAATATGTGCGGGAACTTAGGCGAATGCTGGGGTAGTATTGTCCCCCTCAGAACCCTAACTCCGTTCCTTCCGATTCTATCCTGACCACACCCATCCCTAATCCCACCATGCATATATACGTAATGTATAGTATGTATGAAAGCTCGAGCATCCCACCCACCCCCTTAGGGAGGGAATGAAATACGTGGCCTTTTCCTTCCTTTCCTTTCTAATTCGACACTTCGCCTGCAGAATACTTCTCTGTAATCATTCCTCTGTAGTATTACTACACCAGCGTTCCTGAATTTCTATTAAGATTTCTCTTTATTCGAGAAAATAGAAAATATAAAATCCTGACCAGCGCTCTTAAAGCAATTTTCTGTGCAAATTAAACTTATTGTTCAAGTATTTCAATATTTCAAAGTACACCTTTTTAAAATTTATAAACACAGATAGTTGAAATACCTGTCGATTCCTGTCACGGAAATCCTTTTAAAAATTAATTGAACGTAACAGAGGGACTAGCAACCTGTACTGAGAGTGGACTATTTTCTGAGTAACTCCGGTGGTAACCTACACTTAGTATCGAGCTCTTTCGCTAGAAAAGGGGCTTAAAACCACGTCTGGGCAGTTCAATTGTTGCTAACACCTCTGACACTCTAGATTAAAACCAGATCCAACCTATTCTAAGTATTTACGGTTGACAATTTTTTTCCCAAATAACCGCGGTTATCTACCACCCAGACGTTGCAATTGCCACAAAATTAAGTTGTTAAAAACATTTCAAAAACTTAATACTAATAACAGTAACAACCAACAATATTTAAAATTATTGTAGCCGTGTGTGCCAACGAGATAAAATGCACATATGATGGGAGAAAACAAGATATTTATAACCGATAAAACAGAGTAAGGAAAAAATTCAAATATATAACAATAAACCCTACTCATCTGCAAAAATTATTATTTATTATTTTTGTTTAATAACCTACCTACGAAAAAAACCAAAAAAAAACACGTACATCATACAACACGTTAACTACATTATTATTATTTCTTGTCAAATGTAAGGATGTAACTGTAGATACTACTACGAATTTTAATGTCGGATTTTTTGTTAACAGTGGGATTCTGATTTTCTAAAAAAATTCGTTTTTCATAATTTGCTACGAGCAAATAATTTAACACATGGTTTTCATTAAAGCACAGGATAGAATCTTACGCTTCACATCACTTTTATGTGATGTAATTTCCCCAACCAGACTTTTAACCAATGTACACATTGTTATAATCCGAACAAGGCATAGAATAAATCACGTCGGATTTTTCTAGTGCTTTTAGTGGGGTTTTTGTTTTCATGTACAAAAGTGATACAGTTTTGATGTTTCTGGTAGCTATTTTTAAATCTTTTAAATTTTGAAAAATGTGTATTAATTTGGGAGTTAAATTTGGAAGAAACGGTAAAGTGACAAAATGAGTTTTTTTTTCCGTTCTATAGCATGGTTGTCCTGGCTTCCATCAACAAGATTTAAATTGGAAATATGTTCATGGTTGTTTCGTCTAGTAGTGGTGAATAACAATTTATTAATAATCGCCTTTGGGAAAGAGTTTTCTGTCAAAATACCTCTCAATAACGTCAAACCCTTATTGGTATAGTCAGGATGCGAAAGCTTGGTAACTCTATTTTTAAGTGCTAATATGAAATTTGTTTTCACCCTAAGAGGATGTTGAGAGCGATAACTAATCAACCTATTACTACACATGAGCTTTCTGTGCCATTGTGTTTTAAGGATGTTATTAGTTTCTCGATTGACTACCATGTCTAAGAAGGGAATACATCGATTGTCTTCTTTCTCACATGTAAATTATATATGTTTATTATAGTTACTGAATATATTCAAGACATGCTCTACTTTTTCTTCGGGTAAGGCCAGTAAGATGTCATCTACGTAGCGTTTGATAAAAGGGACGTAAAAAGGAATCCTGGTAGAACACTCGTCTATAAGGTCATCAAGAACATAGTTGCATAGAATAGGCGAAATTGATGATCCCGTAGGAGTACCAAATATTTGTTTATAACAATTATTATTAAAAACTGAGATATTAGATTCAAACATGAATCTGAGTGTTGTATGGAAGTCTCCCAAGTTAAGGTTACAATTTAAAGTGATGTCATTCCAATATTTCTCAATGCTTTTCAGGACAACTTATAAAGGTAAGTTAGTGAACAAATAAACCACATCAAAGCTAACTAGAATATAACCAACGGGAATTTTAACATTATTAATATAGTTGCTGAAGGCAAATGAACCTTTAATACAATAAACATTATTGTTATTATAAGTTTTAGTCAATATTTCAGTAAGATATTTAGCTCAATTAACGTTAGGTGCGTTTATCGTGGATGCAATTGGTCTCCTAGTTAGCATACTTTTATGGATTTTAGGTAACGTGTAAAATCTCGGAGCTACAGAATTGTATGTCACGAGAACCTTAGCGACTTCGATAGGAAGAAACCACATGTTCGATTATAAAAACGCTAAAATAAGAATCCATAGCAAATTATGAAAAACGATTTTTTTAGAAACGGTATATATATTAATTAGAATCCCACTGTTAACAAAAAATTCGACATTAAAAATCTTAGTAGTATCTACAGTTACATCCTTACATTTGACAAGAAATAATAATGTAGTTAACGTGTTGTATGATGTACGTGTTTTTTCAGGTTTTTCCGTATGTAGGTTATAAAATAAAAATAATAAATAATATTTTTTTCAGGTGAGTAGCGTTTATTGTTATATTTTTTAATTTTTTCCTTACTCTGTTTCATCGGTAATAAATATCTTGTTTCTCCCATTGTATGTGCATTTTGTAAATAAATTGTATACATCTTGTCTCGTTGGCACACACGGTTACAATAATTTTAAATATTGTTGGTCAGTCAGGTTTTAGTATTAAGTTTTTGAAATATTTTTAGTAACTTAATTTTGTGGCAATTGCAACGTCTATATGGTAGATAACCGTGGTTATTTGGGGAAAAAATTGTTGTTTGTGTTTTCAATGAATGTTATAATAAGTGACGATTACCCTTTACGAGAAATTCTGATACTTTTTTATTAGCCTCACGACATGTAAGTTTCTTTATTAGATAAATTAGTTGTAAGACATGCTCTTACATAAAAATTTTTGTTTTGTTGTCTTGTTTTAGTTGTCTTGAAAAACAGTCTCGAAAGCTTGACATATATCAGAATCTTCTTTTAACCCTGGCCTAATTAGATTTTATTAAGTTGACTAAAAAAAATGTTATCATATATATACCTATATATATATATATATATATATATATATATATATATATATATACTCTTTTAAAAATAATAGCATCACAAAACAACGCGCCATATTAAGTCTGATTGTGGTTACAGAAACATTACCAGATAGAAAATCCCTAGCGGAAGAAAATGATCGTCTACAACCCAGCCAGGCCGGCTGCATTGAGGGCTGCTGCACCAATGGGCATTCCCATATCAGAATTGAATTTGAGTTATTATTTATGGATCATTGTGTATTTTTTCATTTAGTACCTTTTATTTTTAATTTTACGTTTCCAGAATTATTTATGTTAATTTATTGTGTACTTACCATTATTTATGAGTATATGCATGAAACCTTCTTCTTTACCTTATTAATGGTTATATGAGCCTGAAAATCCACGACCCCTCACTGTAGCTAGCATAAAGACAAATATGACAAAATCTCCATTAGAGGGGAATTAATTAACGTAATAGTCTACCTGACACATTACAATGTATAGTGTAATTCTTGATTCAGATAACTAATGCACGTTCTTGCTGTACTTGTTGAAATCATACATGTAGGAAGGAAACGGCAATAGTGTATATATGTCGGTGTTAAATAAAGCGCTAATCCGAAACTAAAAATGTTAGATTTTCAGACTATAAAACAAAATCTACTTTCTTTTTACTCATAATGTGCAACAAACATCTTTCTAATTTAAAACTTCAATGTGAACAAAAATAAAAACGCCATAACCATAAAATCTGAATACGAAATCGTTACAACAATTTCTAATAAATTCAGTTGCGTGAAAAATACAAAGAAACATGTCTAAATCAATGCTTCCCGAACTTCATAACTGAATATATCCCTATTTCAAATAAAGTACTCAACAAAACTATGAATAACATGCTTTTCTATCACAATTTCTACACACGGTGACAATTGTGGTCCAACGGAGTTACTAAACAACGCTTGTCCAATCTTACCAATAATTTTCTTCACCAAACGTAAAGCAACATATTAGGTGATTTCGTAAACGCTCTGAATTTTAGTTTAATAAGGGGTGTAATTTTAATTATTATTAGTTAATTAATTCGGTTGTTTAATGTATATAGCAGTTAGGGTAAGATTAATCATTGTGCTATGATTACACGAAAGTATGCTTTAATGGAAATGCGTATTATATCTGTTCAAAACGCATAATACAGGTACACACTTATTATTTAGAATATGTGTATTCGTGATATCACAGTATCATATCACACCGTTAACCTTTAACTTCTATCGTTAACATGCTTGTTTATTTTATGCCAAAACTTAAACAAACTACATTTATTTACAAACTGTGATTTGTTTAAAGGGTGTTAATAAACGATATTTGAGACAATAGTAATTCAGGGGAAGTTTAAATAATTGTACTAATTATTACAATTGAGAGATATATTAGTGCACAAAAAGAAAGATAAAAGAGGACAAGGAAAAAACAGTTAAGTTAAGTTTAAGAGAGTTTAAAAAGGCAGAGGCAGAGCGGTAAACGTGAAGAAGTGAGTAATGATTAACAGAGAGCGAGAAAGAAGAAAAGCAAAGAATATTTGGAAAGGACAAGAAAATAATAAGGTGTCTAGACGTTGACGCATGAAGAGAAAAGAGAGATAAAAGAAAGTGAAAAAAAAAGGCTAAAGAGAAATGGGGGAAGTGAAAAATTTAATAAAAGAAATGATGGAACAAAACACGATGGAAATAAGTAATGAAATCATGGCAATGGAAGAAGAAATGAGAGAAAGGGAAAAGGTGTGGGAGAAAGAAACGGAAGAACTGATAGGGAGAATGGAAAAGTTAGAAAAAAAAGCGGACGAGGATGAGAAGGGAGATTAAACTTAAAAACGGACTTTAAAAAAGTGACGGTGTTAAGAGAGAGAGAGAGAGAGAGAGAGAGAGAGAGAGAACTAAGGGATACAAGACAATACATAGACCACGACCTAACATGGGAAGAAAGGAGATTTCAAAGAGAAATACTGAACACGGCGACGCAAAGAAGAGGAGAGGGAAAAAGTATGGGTAAGATACAAAGAAATGGAGATTGGTGGAGAACGATACGTATGGAATAAGAGAACGAGGGAGAAAAACAGAGAAAAGTGAGAGAAGAGGAGCAACTAAAGAGCAAAAAACTGAACGAAGAGGCGTGGGAGAAAGGGGACAGAAAGGCGACGTGGTGAGATTAGAAGAGACATGGATGGAAGAAAAAGAATGAGAGTGGTGGAAAAGGGAGATGCCAAGGGAATTCTCATGGGTGGTGCATCACTCGTAAAGAGATAACAGAAAAGGGGTGAATAATAACGGGGAAAAGAAGAAAATACTTAGAAAAAGAAGAAAAATAGTAAGTGCATCAGAAAAGAGGAATTGTAGAAAGGACTATACAGTGGGTAAAAACAAAAATGAAAATAATGACGATATATAGCATAAGGATGAAAGAGACAAGCAAAAACTTAGAATAAATGATAGAAGAGAGGGAGGAGGGCATGATAATAGTAGGACGGGATTTTAGTGCGAAGATAGGGAAGAGGGAGAATACAAGAAGAGAAAGGAACAGGGAAAAGACCAACACGGACACGGACACGGACACGGACACGGACACGGACACGGACACGGACACGGACACGGACACGGACACGGACACGGACACGGACACGGACACGGACACGGACACGGACACGGACACACGCGCGCGCGCATGCCCACGCACAAGCACACGCTATAACGGGATAACTTTTGTCTATCGTTACCTTAATGCAAGTTTTTGGATTTGTGTTGTTATTTGTAAATATATTTACATTACTTGTGCATATTCAGACATATGGCGGTTTTTCTCCCAATAATTAAATTTTAGTGGATATGTGTGATATTTTCTCCTTTGCATATATAATTACTAGGGACCGGGTATATTTAGCACATAAAGTTTAAAAATAAGTGCTTAATAAAGCACAATATTTGTCAAAAAAGCACCTATTTCAATAAAAAAAAACGCAAACATGAGTATAAATTAAATAATCAAAAAACACTACTGGGGGCCCATTAATGTGTGGAAATGGAATAACTTACTTAGGATCAAAAATACAAACAGATGTTTTAAATAAAAGTTGTTGTGTTTGCGCAGATACACATTTCTAAAATATTTTGAGACATACAGGGTTCAGCCTAAGTGCGCCATACGAAGTTTACTTTTTTTAATAGGACACCCTGTATATTTGTTTACCATCGAATTCAGCGTAAAATTCTGCATCCCGCCCTATCTTTTATTTTCCCATAAATTGTGACGTTGCCAAGCTGGAGCGAAAAGTATTTGACGAAAATTGGTGCACTATAAATGCTGCCAAATAAACGTTATCAGTGATAAGCAACTAAAATTATTTGATAGGTACGAAGGTAAAGGATGGCTGAAATGTCTGAATATAGTAGAGGTTTCGTGTGTGGTTCGGGGTGTTTTTTGGATAAACATTAATTCAGGAGATCTCAATTAGCAAAATACTAATTCAACACATGGAGGACACGAAAATTTAAAATTCAACATATATATATATATATATACCTGGATAACAAAGAATTTGATAGATTATTCGTTGACTTAAAGCTGACGTTTGGCAGAGTGAATAGGGAAAAACTTTGGGAATATTTGAGGAAAAAAAGATAAATTAAATACTGATAGAAAGTTGGGAGGAAATGAGGAGTAGGGCGACAGTGGATGCTGAGATGAGCCAGAAATTCGTCACAAGTAAGAGTATGAGACAGGGACGCCCATTGTGGCCAAGCCTCTTCTCGGTATATATTGGAGAGCTGGAGAAAACATTAAGAGTGCAGCAGATAGGAGGCCTGGTGGTACGGGAATTGAAAATGTGAACGCTAACGTACGTAGACAATATAATGTTAGTGGCTAAGGAGGAAACAGAAATGAAGGAGATGATGAGGACTTTCGAGAAGTGCATGAAAAGAAAGGAACTGGAAGTAAACACAAGGAAAACAAAGATAATGGTATTCAGAAAGGGAGGGAGTGACGTAAAATGGAGGGGGGAGGAAGGGCAGCAGGTGAAGGATTTCACATACCTGGGATACACGATGAGACAGGACAATAAGGATGGAGGAAACGTAAAGGAAAAGGTGAGAAAAGGAAATAAATTAATAGGTCATGTGTGGAGTGTGAGGGAAAGTCTGTTTGGAACGGACTTGAGGAAAAGAAAGCTGTTATGTGATAAGTTAAGTAACAAGAAGAAACAGGGACGTATGAAAGCAAGAACTATGGGAAAAAATAAAAGAAACAGAATACAATGTAAATTATAGAGAGATTAAAGGAGAATGTATACCAGAATATCTAAAAGGAGAGCGGAAAAAAGGAAAGAAAGAAATGATAGCGAGGTTCAGATGCGGTAATGAAGAGTTGGAGAGTTGGGAAACGATCACTGGAGAAAAGAGGAAGAAAGGAATTGTAGATTATGAGGAGAAAGGATAGAGAATATGAGGTGTATAATCAAAGAGAGTAAGTGAATTAAGGGAGGATCACAGGAGTGTAGATGAAATACTAGAGCAAGAGAGAAAGGGAGTGAAATGGATGGAGGAATCTTGGAAAAGGAGAAAACAGATAATTGGAGATGAACCAAAAGGGAAAAAATAGATAGTGTGAGGCAAAAACGTAGATAGCAGAGCTATTAGAAATTGTAAAATAGAATTCTTTACAAAATTGTAAAAAAAAATGAGAAAATAAAGGTAACCTACTACATAAAGCAACAATCAAAATCGTGGGGACCCACTTCTCATGTAGCTGACTACTTTCTAATCAAACTCGAAACATAGAAAAACAAAGAAAAAACAACAGTTACAGTAATCCGTCTATTTACTCTGTATGACCAGATAATTAAGAAATTAATGCGAATGATGTAAATCATGCCTTGAAACAACGGTTAGACATTAATTCTATTTGTTATAAAGCCAAAAAATAGATAATAAGAATGATGAAAAAACAAGTAACATGTCGATATACAACCCACAGTACACAATAGTACGTAAACTAATTTACCTCTAAACCGTTCTCAAGTAGCCTTAGTTTTAGCATTTTTAATTAAGTTAGATTAAATAGAATTACAATTTCCCTGTTTCTTCTAGTGAAAAAAAAACACCTTTTATGTAAATTACTTTGATCTAGTGTACGTTCTGTATCTTTCAAATATAATGCTAATTTACAAATAGATGTTTTGCTTTATCTTCCTTATTTTTCATGTTCAGAGATCTTCTACGCAAGTTTCTATTTAGTTTGCCCTATGTATTCTAATCTACATAAACAAGTTAGTGAATACACTACTACATCTTGTCAAATTTGTCACTTCTGTGTTGTTACCGATTTTAACAATTTTTGAAATGCAACTGACTTCCTAAAAACGAAAACCACTAAAAATCGTGTTGTATGATAGTTTGTTAGTTTCACAATTTTATTGGATTAAATCTTACACATCATAACAATATTAATTAAATTTGTTTGTTGAATTTGGCACATTTCGATCCCTATTTAATATTAAATCGATTAATTTCCGGAATCCCAACTAAAAGCCAGGTTACTGTTAAGTCAACCACTAACTTTGTGTAATTGCGTTTATCCATCTTAAACTTTATCTAGTTGCAGTGTTTTCCCTATTGTAGCTTTATTCTATATTGTACCTTCTTTCTGTTGACCGTTCAATTGCCCTAATTATATCTGGTATGGAATACTCTTGGGCAGTGAATGGTAAATTAAGGCATGGTGTAGTAGACCTGAAAGGATATGTCTCTAATATGTTATAATATGTTATAATTATTTACTGATTTACTTGGGTTTGATATGACTGAAGCTTTTGCTTTTGGTTGAAGTCGCTCAAAGTAAATTATTGACATGCAACGTATTATCCACCCTGACAAAACCTATTTTTATTTAATTATCGCGTGCAACTTAGTCACTTTAAAATTGACTTCCGGTGAATATAACATCAAGCAGTGTCCAATTTCAATTCATCAATTTATCGTCATCTATAGCGTAAGGTGGTCCTGGAAAAACTTCTATACAAATAAAGCCGGTTGCATATAAACCAACCTAGTTTATAGACATTTTAAAGTGGCACTTGGAGAGCTGTTCGATTCGACATACCTAAAATGGGAATATCGTTAATTTTGTAAATTAGATTGATGTTTAAATTACTTGTATGTGACTGCAATCTTGTATAACGCTTCCTAATCATAACTTCATTTGATTTTGTTAAATTTGTTCTTTGGGTATGACATTTTGCACTGTTAGCCTGCGACCGTAGAGGTTGTTCTGATTGTCATCTTCAAGGCAGTTTAACAATATATTTTTTTTCTATTAATGATCTAGTTATTATTTACTAAAATTGTATTCCATAGTTATATTAATAGCAGGCTTATGTTTCGGTATTCAGTTTTTCAAATTTCGCAAAATTGTTGCAATATATTAACAATTTTGAAATATAGTATTACTACTGACGAAAATAACTAAGTTATCGAAACGTTTGGAGTGTATAATTTAGATATGGAAATACATCATAAAAAACCGAAAAAGTGTTTTAAACTATACGTCGATTTTATTGTCCTTGATTTAATTTTTTGTGTAAATTAATGTTTATTCATTTGTCCATGAAGCATAAGTACGTAATAGTTGCGTAAGTGTTACGCAATAATCGTTGCACCTAAGTGTTCTACGTTTCCAAGGATGTGTTGTAGGAGCATTTGCGCAAGAATTCTTTTGTAACAGTTCCGTAGCTCGTTGGGTTAGTGTTTAGAATCAAGTATATGTCAACTGTTTAGTAATATTTGGCACTAAATGTATCGCAACCAATACTGGGTAACTACACCATCAGTGTATGTATGGCACCTTTGTTTCTGCTTACTCAATTGTCATATATTAGCAAGTGTGCCGGTATAAGATTTGCGACTGTTATGGGTTTCTTGTTCTTAAATTGTTTTAAATAAAGCGCTAAGATGTGTGATGATCACTATTTAATGTGAAAATAAATACAAATATAAATACATCTCTAATTAAAAACTAAATTGTTATACACACGAGGTACTACATTTTAACTACTTCCTTACTTAGTTGCACAAATATTAATACTGACACCCTCCCTCAAACCAATGACTCGGTAAGGTAATTCCTACACAATAATCTTACGAAATAAAAATACCTATGACGAAGTAGTAAAGTCGAGAATTAGGAGGATTGTGCACGATTCTTTTTTAAAGTTAATAATGAGGAAGTCCTGCCCGTTTTTTCAAAAACAATATTTCAAAGACTGCTAAGCGATATGGGCTTTAAATATAACAAAAGTGGTCGAAATTCGATATCGTTAGAACGAACAGATATCTTATTCTGGAGACACAAGTACCTTAGAAAAGTAAAAGTGTTAAGGAAAAATCCTAATGTAAACCTTGTTTACACCGATGAGTCTTGGACCAATATTGGGGCTTCGGTCACGAAGGAATGGAAAGACACCACAGTTAAGAATCCACGAGATGCTTTTGTGAAAAGACCAACTACTGGATTAAAAGCTCCACGCAGCAAGGACCTCGTTCTGTTTTAATGTATGCTGGAGGTATAGACGGTTTTGTGGAAAGGGCTGAATTAACGTTTTTGGCCGAAAAGGGAACAGCGTATTACCACGACGAAATGGACGGCGATCTGTATGAGAATTGGTTTGAGAAGACGCTCACACCAAAATTGCTGAAAGACAAGGAAAATGTTGTTATTTTAGATCAAGCATCATACCATTCCTGCAAAGCATGGAACAAACAGCAAATTAGGGATTGGTTAACAGAGAAAGACATTTATTTTGCAGAAGAATATTTAAAGAGACAAATGTTGGATACTGCAGCTGCGAACAGAGAGCAATTCTACAAATATAAAATTGAATCAATAGCAGAAAAATATAATGTGAAAGTTTTGAGATTCCACCTTATCACTGTGAGCTTAATCCTATTGAAAAGGGTTTGGAACCAAATAAAATGGTACGTGGCTTCAGATAACACTGATTTCAAATAAAAGACTGTAAAGCGTTTAATTAAGGAAGCCACCGCGCATCCGCGGGCATTGGAATAATTACGTCGCTCACGTTAAAAAAAATCGAAGAAGAAATCTGGAAAATAGACGATTTACAAGACGATATTGCACCAGTAATCGTAAATTTAGAAGACGATTTCAATGATGAAAGCGACTCGTATTTGCGATTAAACCGATTCATTCAATGACTACATAACCATTATTTCCTTTTACGATATTAAAGTTTGAGATTATTAATTTCCATTATTCTTTAAAACCCACATTCATTAAATGTTACTATTAGTTTCTATGATTCTTTATTTCTAAAACTTTCCTGTCTGTTGTGAATATACATATCTTCTAAAACAATTATTGTGGGAGAATTACCTCTGTCCGTCCAGTGACAATTGGTATTAATTATTATTTAATATCAATACTTGATCGAACCGCATCAAAAATATGAATCAACAAATTCATTTAGTTTAATATGACAAAAGATACTATTGTCCTAAATATTGTTTTATCTGTTTCACTAACTCCAGATACTTCTCTAAATGAAGCGCGTGCGGTCCTCAGATACCAGGTAGCTCCGTAAGCGGGAATGCTGTTCTCCGTATAGCCAGTACTGAATTCTAAGGGCCAGAGTATAGTACAAACAAAATTCTCGAGTAACTTAATTGTACTTTGATTATCTTCAAGCATAGAGAATGATAAGGGATAATTTATATTCAAATCAGCTAACAAATTCTTATTATACAGCAATTCACAAGAGGCTATTATAAACTCGAACGAGATGCAACAGATTGTTTCTTCGAACTTGAATACACTAAATTATCAAATTGCTTAAATCAATGTGCACTAATAGATTTTCGATCGACAATTGCATTAGCCCAGTGGGCAACCGAACAACCAACCAACTAAATCCTTAGTTGAAATAATGAAATATGATCTGTAATTAATTGTTGTTTTCAAATACTTTTAACGCTCTCAAAAGATATTTAAAATGTTTACAGTCTTGAAACTTTGTAAAATAACTAACGCTAAAGCATACATCCGTCTCGAATCCACCTAAAAGATCTTTAGACCAGTCTTAAGTTTATCAACACAATTTCTTTCTAAGTTCAAATTCTTTTCCACATGTCTCTTAACAGTTTTACAATTTGCTACATTACATCTTTCAACTGTTTAGATCATTTAAAAGTAAAAATACACCATATAAAACACAAAAAGGTAAGTATTTTAAATCAAGCTTTCAATTATAAACTTCTTTTGGAAATTTCTACAAATTCTTACACCTAAAAGATTGCCAACACTATTTAAGAAATTTATATCATTATAAGTGAATTAAACCGTTCGTTTTAAACGTTGGGTTCTAGTTTTAGACCGTATATCGCTCTTTTTAATAAACATATCTTACTTTTATCAGTTTCTGAAATTTTCAAACCTTCTGGAAATTCATAAAGACGTTTTCCTTAAAAAGCTACTTAAAAATGCATTCTTTACATCTAGCTGTTCTAATAACAAATTACGATTATTACACAGGGATAGTAAAATTCTTAGCGTTGACAATTTCGCAACTGGAGCATGAAATTGTGAAAATTCAGTTAATCGTTCCCTTTCACTTTAAACATCCAAAGACTGCTCATTATTTCTTGAAAATATGTCATCTTCCATCTCCATCAACCCCCATGTTTCGTTATTTTTTAGGGCATCTTTGATTGCATTTTCCCGGACATTCTTACCTGAACGTGTTTTAGCATCCGTGAATGACTTTGGTGCATTTGAGAAATCGCTTAACAAAGCCAAACAACCTGGTTTTGACTTGTTTTCTGTATAACTAATAAATTTACATTTAATCCCTTTGTTCTTAAAGCATATATAACCGAAAATGCGAATATTACATACATTCGGTCTTTCTCCTCTCTATAATACATAAGGTGTTTTATACTTCACCAGACATGATTGCGTTCTATTTGTTATATAAGCTACAGTGAGTACAGCTTCTTCCCAAAATCCTTTATTCATACTTGCCTGCGTTATCATGGTATTAATTTATCCATAAGTCTGGTTCCTTCTACAACACCATTCATTTGAGCTGTGTAAGAAGCAGTGTATGCCATATGAATACCTTTCTTCTCACAAAAATTTAACAGTAATTTTGAACTATAGATACACAGATAGACAGATACACAGATACACAGATACACAGATACACAGATACACAGCTACACAGATACACAGTTACACAGATACACAGATACACAGATACAGATCACAGATACACAGATACACAGATACACAGATACTAACAGATACAGATACACAGATACACAGATACACAGATACAGATACAGATACACAGATACACAATACACAGATACACAGATACACAGATACACAGATACACAGATACACAGATACACAGATACACAGATACACAGATACAGATACACAGATACACAGATACACAGATACACAGATACACAGATACACAGATACACAGATACACAGATACACAGATACACAGATACACAGATACACAGATACACAGATACACAGATACACAGATACACAGATACACAGATACACAGATACACAGATACAGATACACAGATACACAGATACACAGATACACAGATACACAGATACACAGATACACAGATACACAGATACACAGATACACAGATACACAGATACACAGATACACAGATACACAGATACACAGATACACAGATACACAGATACACAGATACACAGATACACAGATACACAGATACACAGATACACATATACACAGGTATACAGGTACATTTTAGGCGAAATAAGCTTTATTCTGATATAAAATAGGAATAACATAATATCAAAGTTGTTTCAACGTTACTGATTTATGTTTTTTTTGCCGAATGCATTGCAGAGTCAAGGCAATAACGTTTTTCACAGGCATCACACCTCAATGTCATGTTTGTTGCTTTTCTCTATGAAACTTGCATTCCTCGCTCTTGTGCTATTTTTGCGTAACAAGCTCTGCATCGTCTTCTGTCTACACGGCCAAAGTCGCTAAGTTTTATGCTCATTTTCCATTGGAATTGATGCGGCAATGATGTGCCCCAAAGGGCCCTGAATTACCTCTTCCTTGAATTTGGAAATCGTCATCTTCTCGTTAGAAAAACTTTGATGTGTAGCATGAGCGTTTGTAAGTGCTGTACCGGTCAGGAGTTCCACCGCCAATTTTCTATACCATTTTATTCCTTTACGTTAAGTTTCATTTGATTCATTTGGTGTAAATGAAGTTTTTATTTTTGTTATACTCTTCTGAATTCGTTGGCTTCACAACGTCACCGCGTGTTTTTGCGATTGTCACCATTTCCTCGCCAAATTTGGTGGTAATCATCTGTAGATCGTGTTTGTCCTTCCACTTCTGAACAACGATGCCTGATTTGCTGTCCTCAGCTACATGTACGCCTAAATTCAGTTTCTTGGAAATAACATATTTTGGATTAGAATTTCGGTTTCTGCGCAGTGTACCAATCATATATATTTTTCGGTGTAAGGGTTTATGTGTAAGTGCGACTGAGGTGTATTGGTTGCCACGGCAAGTGTACGTCCTTTGTCTTGCAACGCACTTATGGGCTTCGTCACTACATTTGATGATACGCTGACCCCTTCTACATGCTCTTGTCCGCAATATACGTTGAAATCGTCTTCCAGGGAAAATTTTCCTTTTGTTGGCAATATACTGTTTGAATTTTAGTCGCCCTTAAAATGGCACTAAAGTTTCGTCAATGCAAATGTTTTCGGATGGAACGACGGCAGCCCTGAATGTATGCTTCAGTCTACTAATCGGTGGAGCGATCTTCTATGAACGGTGATCGGTTGTAACTGAATTGTTGAAATGAAGCATTTTCCATATTGAATGTTAGTGGTTCCCTGACGTTACATTTTTGATACTGTTCAAATAAATATTATTTCTTGCCCAATAAAACTATATAGATGGGAAATAGCATAATCCCATGCAGATAAGTGTATCAAAGGATCGTTTTATTTCGGCAAAATCAGTTTTGTGCCACGCAGTAATACGTGCGCTTTTTTTCTTGACACTGTAAGGGGTAACGATGAGTCTCTTCTACCTAACAATTCATAAAAATCCAAATCAGTAAAAGTATAAGCAGATGCTTACCATCATAAATCAAAGGTCATCGTCTACAAAATATTCGCAAAATTCAATAGCAGATTTGTTGTGGAAACTGCATCGAAACATGCAGATTTGTTGTACTCAAATGTGAATTTCTGTAAATTTCGATTTTGACAGGTCCCCAGTCAATACCTTCTATTACTGCATTGGGCACCATTGAACCATCTTCTAAAATTTCTTCCTCGATTCCTTCAGAACATTGAGCAATGACGGATTTCTATAGCTTCATCTACAGGTTCATCGAAATTCGCACTTTCCTCGTCTTTACTTGTGGGGATTGCTTTGCTGACATATTTTTCAAGTGGAATAAATAATAAATTAATTAATATAACCAATTAAATTTATCTGTAATAAATTTCCAAGTATATGTAGTACTAGTAATCTAAGAACAAAAGAAAACTGAATGCTACTGAATGCTAGGAAACTCTGTATACGGAGGAATGAATACAACAGTGAATAGTGGTAGCATATTTTAACATCTATGTAATACAACTACTTGCAGAAATACACGGAAAGTACCAGTTTTAAGAGTATTGTTCAGTTAACTATGTACCATTCTTTATTATACCTCAAAATGCCGTTATAAATTGTTACCTGTTACAGTTTGACCTTTGGCATTCCTAGCAAATCTTTCTGATTCACTCCTATTTTGTGAATTGAAAGTAAAATTGCTTAACATTGGTTTCTCTAATTGCCACGGATTATGGCATTTAATATAGTTTAGATATCTTCACGTTTTAATTGTAAATTGATAGAAATGTTTTAAGTAATTATTTAACACATTTATGATAGGTGAATTTTTTCATATTTTTATTTTACATGGAATGAGTTTTACAGTAATTATCTATCATAATATTGCCAATTCCTGGTAAAGTTAATTTCAATCATCGTGTATAACGATGACTGATTACAATAATAATAATTACTCGAATCAGTATAGAGCAACAGTAACCATATTGTCAATATACAATGTGAGAATTTATATATACCCATACGAGTTACTTAAAAAAACTCCAGGTTTTAAGATTTCTAAGTTTTTGGGATCGTTACTATTTTACTAATCACAATAATAATATCGTGACTTATTTTGCATAAAGGAAAGCTCATGATTAGTTTGCAGTACTAAGGACATTCTTTTCAGTTCAACCCATCTCAATGAGTTGTAAAACAGTGAGATTTGAAATAAGGATAATGAAAGAACGGCTGGAAAATATCTGCATTACAACGTGTAAAAATCTTAATGAAAGCCACTGTTAGCAGATGTTAGGGATAGGGGGGTTAAAAATCCCAACAAAGCTCAAATTGATATCATTAAAGAGAAGGGTCAAATGCGAAAATTAGATGAATTTTGCTGAGATCTCATGTAAAAAGAATACACTTATAATTATGATACCAGCAGATAAGCATATATCGTATACGCGACAAGCCGTGGCTATTAATGCATATTAGGAAGTACGATACACAGTCACACGTTAATATTCAGAAAATATTACGAAATGCAATGCGTTATGCTACTCAACAATTTGTTTTAAAAATTAATTAGTATTGCCGAATTGCTGCCTTTTTGATGTTTTTAAATACAAGGTAAAAAAACAGTTCTTAACAATTTTATGCTTTACAGAATCGTTAATTTTACAAAGAATTCAGTGTAAATTTGTACTGAAACGACATTTTTTTTTTTCGCAAAACATGTCAAACGTCTTCATATAAACAAGGAACCCGTATTTTCTTAATTACTACCCAAATTTTAACACGCTATTCTGACGCCTTACAATCATCAAAATATATTTAGCTGTACTTGATAATAAACTTATGCTGTTCAACATTTTCGTAACAGTAACAAATTAATCAATGTCAAATTGGAGCAAAACGTATTTTTCGCGTTTTGTGATTATGTTACGAAAATGTTTCACACATGTTTTTAAATGCAAATTGGAGAACAGTTATGCGGTGTTTAAAAACGTGTTTTCTGGACTTCAAATGTTAACCGTCACTAATTTGTCGCCACCTATTGACGTTTAGAAATATTAAATATACATCGTGTATGGCGAATCTATAATTAATGAAAACTGTTTGAATTAGTTACATTTTATTAGATTCAAGTTGTGAATAGAACCTAATTTTGAAGTTGGCAACTGGTGCTATTTTAACTTAAGTTCACTTTATTGGTTTGATATTGTTCATTATTTTATTCTTGTTTAAATTAGTAATTGATTAAAAAATTGTTTTAGTAAGTTTTCTTTTTTCAGGTCCTCTTGTGAGCATATTGTTTCAGCTCTATCGTTCAAATATCTTGCGTAGGTCGTGAAAGTGTTGTTATACTTGTGTACAAGTACATCCAAGAATGGCAGTTTTTCTTCACACTCTAATTCCATTGTGAATTTCATCAGTTGTAACAACCTTTTTTTGTGGTTGTATTCAAAAATACATTAACTTAAGATCGTTTATTTATTTGGCGTAATATTAGAAAAGTTTTTAATTATTAATATGCAGAATTGAGAATGGCAATTTAATTTGCATTTCCTAGAACATATCTTTTGGGTGTAATATTTCATAAAGAGCTATAGTTCCCTTTCTTAAAAAATTGGATTCATATTATTGTATCCGCGCAACGCGTGAAAACTTTTAGGGGAATACTCACTTGAGTTATTCTGAAAGCCTTTTTTTAATTCACTTAATGCTGAATGTTACAGCAGTAAGCATGGTTTTTTACCTAATTTTTTTATATTTGGTGCCATCAGATTTTGATGGTAAGTTATTTTCTAATTCATTATATTTTAAAACTAAAGCCTTTGCTTTTTTTAGGCACTTTTTATAACTCACTTACTTATGTAATGGAATTAATTTTTAATTTTTACTTTCAAAGTACCATTTTTTAACTACCTTATTTTACTTGGTTTACATCATAAATCGCAATTTTTTTTACATACTAAAAACTTCAAATGGGGTGTGGCTGGTAACCTTAGATCTGGAGATTGCACCACAATGATGCTATAATAATTTCATCTAGTTGACCGTTCCGTTTCATGTGTCACCAGTGGTAATAAAATATATATAGAACTGTTCAAAGGTATGATTTTTTAGTAATTAACGAATAGATTTAAGACCTTTTCCATTACAATTGATTATTAAATAAACGTTAGTGTGTTTTGTAATTTTATTTTCATTTTGATTAACGTTGTATTATTATTAACAAACTTGGTTTAGCTGTTCCAATAACGTATATTTGTATATTTAAACATAGCTTGGCGCCCGAGGTATCAATTTATTGTTTTTATTTACATTACATATTTTTCTTATTAATTAAGTATAAGTGAAAATAATTAAGCTGATGAGAAGCATGCAGTATTTCAGGTATGTTAATTAAACTCAGTAAATTAGAACTCTCCCTTATCTTCATCTACCGATTGAGCCGACGGCAGTAGCGATTGATATTTGGTAATATTTTTTTATTAATTAAAATTATTCGATCAATTACAAATTGTTTATTACATCATCGCTTTTGTTATAATGTTATAAGTTGGCCCAGTTTTAGTGTTTATACTTTGGCACCCGCTTTTAATGTTACACAGTACTAAACCAAAATGTTAATTAATCGATTATTTTTTTGAAAAAAGCAAAAAAGTTTTAGTAACTCTAGTTGCATGTTTTCGTATTTATCACTACTGATATCAAATTAAATCACTACTTCAAAAAGATCGTAGAAAATTACGATCTGTTAATCAAAAACACAAAATATTGTTTGTTTATCAGAGGATTTATTATTAAAGGAGCTTTCATATAGCTTGTGTTTGGACGTTTTCTTGTAGAATTCTCAATAATAAATTTTATTGCGAATGCTTGATATCAAGTGGTTGCCTTTTTATTATTATGCTATTACGCCACAAACCTTTGAAATACACACACACGCACGCACGCACACACCACGCACAGCACCGCACGCCACGCACCGCACGCGCACGCGCACGCGCACGCAGCACCACGCACACACACGCACACGCACGCACACGCACACGCACACGCACACGCACACGCACACGCACACGCACACGCACACACGCACACGCACTAACTATATATATAATATATATATATATATATATATATATATATATATATATATATACAGGGTGTCTGGAATCTACCCACGTTCTGTGGCTATCTTTGTTATTATAAGAGATACAGAGTCGGTTAAATTAGCAAAGGAAAAATTTCATGACAATTCAAATACCGAAAATTCAAAATTGTTGCCAAATGACTAAAAATCGTTCAAATTTCCAATCGCCTATATCTTTTTTAATATTCAAAATACAAAAAAGTTATGAGAGAGACTTTTGATAGCTATTTTTACGCAAAATGGGAAAATAGGAATAAAAATTTTTTTAGTAATTATTTTTCGAGCTACAACCCAAACATACATTTTTTTAAATGACAGCTATAGGTGGTTATGGACTCATTCGATGGCTTATTTTTTTCTGATTACAAAAATGTATAGCTTTGTATGTTTAATATTATTAGTTAACTCACAATTTTCAAAAAATTGTAATTATAGTATTTACTGAACAAATGCAATGTTTGCCGTGGTGTGCTGTAACAATTAAAAACAAAACTCTGCATTGATTGACTGTCAAATAGTAGATATTGAATTATTTGTTGTAACCAGTTGTAGTTAGTACTTAAATAGTGAATATTAATTTATTAATGGCTTATTCTTCTGAAAAAAGAAATGCTTTTTTTGCTATTACGTGTCTCACAGATATGCTAATGCTGCTTCGGAGTTATATCTTCAAACTTATATGGAAAGAAGACAACGCGCTGTGAGATTATTTTCCAAAGTCGAATCGAATTTAAAAAAATATGGGGCTTTTACTAAACCTCAAAATTTAAAATTAATGTTAACACAGAAACAGAAGAACGTGTTTTAGCTTACGTCGAATTTAAACCTACTACATTTCTTCGTGAAACATTTCCAAAGATAAAGCCCAAGTTATTTTGAAACAAAATAATTTTAAGCCATATCATTTTCATATAGGAATTACATTGTATGTTGAAGATTATCAGAAAAAATTACGTTTTGCTACATAGTTGATTAATGAAAGTCGAGCAAACAATCAATTCTCGAAAACCATTCTTGTTACCGATGAAGCAAAATTTACACACAACGGAATTTTCAATAGAAAAAATCATATCCAATGGTCCCAAGAAAATCCTCATATTACTGTTGAGAGGAGAGGTCAATACGCTTTTTCAGTAAAAGTTTGGTGTGGTAGTACTGGTACCAAAATCCTTGAGCCGATTTTTATGAATACAATTTAAATTCCGAAAGATATCTAACTTTTTACGAAACGAATTTGAAACAATTTTGGACGACCTTCTGTTGAACGTAATTCAAAATTTGAATTATTCTCAACACAACGAGGCACCAACACGCAATGGATTACTTGTGTGTAACTATTTACAGGAACGTTTTAATAATTGGATAGGAAATCGAGGTCCAATAGCTTGGCCGCCGCGATCTCCAGACTTAACCCCCCTGGACTTTTTCTTGTGGGGTGCAATTAAAGACAAAGTGTACCAAGTAAAACCTGGTAATCTAGACGATTTAAAAAATAAAATTCGTATTGCTATAGAACAAATTAGAACCCAAAGTTTATTAAAAGTTCAAAACGATGTCAAATGTGTGTTCAAAATAATGGAGGGCTTTTTGAAGCACTTCTATGATTATGTTATCTGTTTATATTTTTTGCTGTATCTCTTCGTTGTAAGTTAAATTTATACAGAACTTTTTTATTTTGATAATGTAGTACAATATTTCTTGTTGTTTCCACAAGTTTAGTAGTAGAATATGAGCTTATTTTGTTATTTAAATGTTCACGGCACACTTTATTTTGTTTAATAAATATTATAATTACCTCTTTTATTGAAAATTGTGAGTTAAGTAATATTGTTAAACATACAAAGCTATACATTTTTGAAATCAGAAAAAAATTAAGCCATCGAATGAGTCCATAACCACCTATAGTTGCCATTTGTAGCTCAAAAAATAATTACTAAAAAAATTTTTTAGTCGCATTTTCCCATTTTCCGTAAAAATAGCTATCAAAAGTCTCTCATAACTTTTTCGTATTTTGAATATTAAAAAAGATATAGCCGATTGAAAATTTGGACGAATTTTAGTTATTATCAGATTTCTTAGAAAGTTGACAACAATGTTGAATCTCCTTATCGGTATTTGAATTATCATGAAATTCTGCCCAACTTTGTAAATTTAGCCGACTCTGTATCTGTTGTAATAACAAAGATATCCATAGAACGTTGGTAGATTCTAGACACCCGGTACACACAATTTTACTTCATCGGTAACAAGAATGTTTTTCGAGAAGCTGGTTATATACAACTCCATAAAGCCTGTCCGGTAGAACTGAACGGGTATCGGATTAACAAGGAGGATTGTCAATATATGGTTCTAATTGAATGCTTGAAAACCGCTTAATGCTTTGCTGTCATGTACTTATCTGTACGTGACAAAGAAAGATGGATATATTATGAATAATGCCTCTATTTCTGCCGTAACAATAATGCGTTTGCAACTTTCACACATAATGACAAGGCAATAAGATATCTTAGAATGCAGGTAGAATAGAAATTCAATAGGTATAATAAAATGCCAGTGGTTCTCAACACTGCTTTAACATTACATTTAAAATTTATGGAAGAATGCAAGTTTTTATAATAAACATTTATAAAAGCCATTCATAATAATGAATATTCGATTAAGTTAGGTATTTCAATTTACATTTAGAAAGTTCATTTATCCTAGTTGTAATATTTATTACTATTAAAAATTAATAATATGCAATATTAAAATAAAATAATACATTATTGAAATTAGAGTAAATATATAAACATACGAATAGTCCATATTATCCTCAAATTTAGTTGACTTATGTAACTCAAAAAAATACAAATAAATTTTTAGATGCAATTATAAGTCCCATTTTTGTAATTTAATAGCTATCAATAAGTCTAATAAACTGTATTTCGTATTTTGATATAAGTTAAGAAAGGATGAATAGCCGATTGAAAATTTGGATCGAATTTTATTTATTATACAGATTATTTCTTAGAAAGTTATATGTTACAACAATGTTGAACTACTCATTTATCGGTATTTGAATTATCACTGAAATTCTTGCCCAACTTTGTAAATTTAGCAACTCTGTATCTGTTGTAATAACAAAGATTATCCATAGAACGTTTGTAGATTCTAGACACCGGTACACAAATTTTACTTTCATCGGTAACAATGAATGTTTTTACGAAAGCTGGTTATATACAACTCCATAGCTAATAAATGCCAGCAAAGAGACGCATAAATGTAATCACACCATTTGGTCAAAGTGGCGTTGATGTCATGAATGACACAGATGACAGACAACACGGATAAGGCATACAAAAAAATTGCGTAAGGTAGAGCAGATCATGTAGGTAGAGTTACGTCCGTGATGCAGTGAGGAGAACGACGTAGTGCCGTGAAGACCTTAATTACAAGATGACGTATGCGACGAAGATGGCATGGATAACGCGGCGTTTATGACGTAAACTACGACATTGGCGAGGTACGTAACGTAGACGCAGTAAATGATTTAAATTACTAGGATAACCTGTGTAACGTAGATATCTCGAATGGCGTTAGCTTAAATGGCATACAGGAACGTACAGCCATAGATTGTGCAGATGACTAATTAGGTTGAACAACGCAAATGGCAGAGATGGTGCAGAACACGTAGTTAACGGTGTTAATGTAGTGGCATTGATACGCAGATAGTGTAGATGGCGAGGATAACAATAAATAACAAAATAAAAATGTTAAATATAAATTAGGTCACGTAAAGAACACCCGGGGTCAATGAAAAAGCCGATCCTCCAAGTAATTTTAAAAATGCACATAAATTTTGTACATCCCTTTAAATGCAAAACTGGTCAGGTAGATTTCCTATTGTTTTGTTTCACAAAGCAGGTCCAAACCCCCTCAGGGCGCGATACAGAGCCAATAAATTGAAAAGAATATGCTAAATTACAATTATTTTTTAATAAAAGTTTTAGGAATCATTTTCCATAGGTGGGAATTTGATATTGAGATTTCCTAAAGAAAGCTAAATTGACATGTTTAGCATACTTATCTTTTTTGGGATTTTTTAATGGTGTACTTTAAATTATACAATCTAAACGTTTCGATAACACTTACAGTTATCTTCGTCAGTAGTAATGTTTGTTAAAAATTATTAAAGATGTAGTAAACAATTTTGTCAAATTTGAAAAATTCAAACATAAACATAAGCCTGCTATTAATATAACAGTTTGAGAAACGTATAAACCAACTATAAAATTGTAGTAAAGAATAACTAGATCATTAAAATTAAATATTGTTAAACTGCCTCAAAGATGACAAACCAGAACACTCTCTACGACGAAAGCTTTCGTAGAGTGTTAATGGTGAAAGTTTACATTTTCATATGACATGTTTAGCGTTTCCGATTTCTTACAAAATCATTTGGGATGTGTGTAATGCCACCCTACCTATGGGAAATTTTATGCCAAATAACTCTTATTTATTTTAGCAGTTATTACGTGTTTCAATTCAATTCAAACATTTATCTTATCTAATTATCTAGGATGTAATCGAAATCAATCAATGTGGAAAGTATAAAATGTATTTTCTTATTATTCTGGTATATTTGGCATATTTTATTTTTAGAACAAATAAGATTATTGCACAAAGGATAAGCCGGAAACCAATTGATTTGCAATACCATTCAAATAATTACATGTAATTACTACAAGTAACAGAATTTAAAATTGCTTTGTGAAAATAAGATATAAATAGGAAAACATATGATTATTAAATATTTAGTTATAACCCGTCTTGACTTTGTCGTAACTATATCGTGAAGCTTTATTTTAATAAGAAAAAATGCCCCGTCGCTTAAGGCAAACGGATAGTTCGTTACAGCAAAGGGGAATTATTTTTAGTTTATTGAATAGTGGACATTCAATAAGCGAAGTATCCCGTCGATGTAACCTATCGGTAAGTAATTTTGTTACATTATGTATACTACATAGTTTGATCATATTATTTTTGATTTCATTTTTTGCACGGTTTTTAACTGGATTTGTATAAAACTAGTTTTATTTATAATTTTAGAGAAAACAAGTAAGAAGATGGCGAGATCGATATGAAGAAGACGTCGAAAGATCACTGTTGACACATCGTCCTGAAAAGGCACGTGTAACGACCAAACAACAGGATCAAGAAATAGTAAACTTAATAAATGATGCACCCTTCACTAACTGCGTTCAGGTTAAGGAGCGATTGCAAATTCATTACAGTGAAAAGACAACATCGAGACGTTCACATGAAAATAGAATTGATTCAAGAAAACCTGCTAGGAAGATTATACTTTCTCCAGAGCATGCTGCAGTGCGTTTGGATTTCTGTCATAATAATTTGGGCAAAGATTGGTTGACGGTGATGAAAAGACGTTCTCATCATCCCAAGTCCCAGTCAGTTTATGGCGCCCAGATAACCAAAGTTATGATCTAAGAAACGTTATGCCGTTAGCAAAAAGTGGGCGTGTGTCCACAGTGTACGGGGATGGATGAGCAGCGCTGGACCTAGAGAATTGGTGCAAGTATCTCCGCCAGCGTTTAACTCCATTCGATATACCGAAGTATTGGAAGATGTGCTTTTACCTTCAATTAATATTTTATACCCGGACGAAAAACTTGATGGACCGATCACTTTTGTCCAAGACAATTTCAGTTTCCATACTGAACGACGGGTTATGGATTGGTTCGCAGATAATGCTGGCAATTTACTATTTCATCTTTGGACCAGTAAATCTCCAGATTTAAATCCAATCGAGAACTTTGGACATATGGTAATACAATCATTGGAAAGGACTGTTGATGCTTTAATGTTACAATGTTCTAATTGAGAAAGGACTGTTCGATGCTTTAACTGTTAAATGTTCCTAGGATTGTCGAAGAAACTTTCCGTATTGAAATGAAGGACTTTTCATAATTATTAAACTATGATTGAAGTATTATTGTTAGTGTTTCGTTTACTTGTAAATGTTAAGGATTTTTATATAATATATAAGTAGAATATCGATTAGATATTAAATATTTATATTTAAATTTTATTTAAATATTTAATTAAATATTTAAATATTTTAAATATTTAATATAAATATAAATATTAAATATTTAATATTTATTTAAATATTTAAATATTTAAATATTTAAATATTTAAATATTTAAATATTTAAATATTTAAATATTTAAATATTTAAATATTTAAATATTTAAATATTTAAATATTTAAATATTTAAATATTTAAATATTCTTATCGTTAGAAAAGAAAACGAATTTGGTAAGTTAAACAGATTTTTCATTTTTGATTGAAAACTGCCACTTTTATATTAATTCGATTTTTAGCGGTACTTGGACCTATCAATGATCTATACAGTTAAAAGATTTTTTTTATATTTAAATCACAATTAATGGGAAATTATATGCCAAATAACGTGTTTTTATTTTATCAACTAGGACGCTTTTTAATTTCAATTACATCCTTGATAATACGATTTCATAAATATTCCTCTTTTGCTAGTAGTATTTTGAATTATAATGGAAAAAGCAAGCACCTTGTTATCAGGGAAATAATGAAATCAAAACAATTTGGAATTGCATTGTATTTCTTCTAATCAATCTAATTATATCATAGATTAATTTATTTTTTATTTTTGTGCAACAATTTCATTGAAGTTAATTCATATTAAAAATATATTACTTCTATTATCAATTCCTGTATGTAAAGCAAAACAGCCGGCTTGGAGCTGTTTTAAATTACTTAAAGTAGGTAAACCATAATGAAATTTACATTTATTATCTAATTCCATTATAATGCAATAAAAATAAGATCATTTGTTTGGTTTTATAAATACACATATGTTCAAATTCATTAAAAATATAATTCTTCTTTTTATATAACAGATTTTCAAGTCAGTTTCGAACCAGGCGTTACGTATTTTCATAAGAATTCCTTCATTAATAAACTGGTTGTTTAAGAGAATATCTACGTGCCCGTAACATAACGGAAAATTTACCTGACTATTACAATACGTTCTTGGTTATTACTAACATTTAAAGGATGCCCAAAATTTCTACGTTAGATTGCCTCGGGAGGTCGGCCTTTTCATTGACGTCGGGTGTACTATTTCTTATCAACTGATAGAGCTCTTCCGATTTGTAGAAACGGTATATGTACACTAGTTCTCTAAATTTATTTCGTCGTGCTAAATATTTGTTTTAAAAGGTGATGATTCGTGAGAAATTAGGACGAATCTGTCTTTTTGGCGAGTGTTACATGTACGCTGCGGTGATTTAAATGTTCAACTACTTAAAATAATTTCTGCATGACTCTATGGTCTTTCAGTAGAAGAATTGTGCGTAATCAGGTTTTTGAAGCCTCAGAATTATCTGGCCACTGTTACTGCAACTCCAAGATTTGTTGGGTATAACAATACGTGATGACCAACTGTATTCAGATACCAGAGTTGCATCAAACATTTTGGTCCACTATGCATAGGTTAAGTTCATTACACTTTCTACCGTTCTTGTGTTGACGCCATAGACGGTGAAATTATTCAGGTGACGTAGATAACGCTAATGCAGTGGATTGCAATGTGACGTAGATGGTGTGAATAACGTAGCTGGCAGTAGATAACAGAATGACTCAACAGACCGAGATGACGTAAATGACATTAATGTTGACGTAGATGATTTAGATGCCATATATGACGTAGATGGCGCAAATCGTGCTAATGGTGCAAGTAATGAAATTGGCACAGGAAACGTACATAGCTTGGATGGAGTAATTTACAAATACTACATAAAGGATGTAGATGACGGCATAATATAGATGACGCAGATTATGCAAGTGGTGCAAACGCCCTAGACAATGCAGATGGCGTATTAGTATGGATAAAGAAGAGCGCAGGGATAGTGCCGCTGACATAGATGACGTAGTTAATCTAAGCAACATAGATGACCAAAATAATTCACGTAGGTGTTGTAGGTGGAGCTGGTGGCGTATGAGGTGGATGAAGTGTCAATGGCGCAAATGACACAAGTAACACAATAGACAAACGACAGATGATGGACGACACAGATGAAAAATGACAGATCGTATATACGACCGATAGCATAGAACGACATGGATGAAGTGAATCGGTAAAACTACATGAAATAGTGATAACATGAACAACGTAGATTTTCCTATTTTCGTATACCTACCTACTTTTCTTTTGTTGTCTTAACTCGTAGATGCACAGAACCATAGTTGCTGTCAAAATACCGTCTCTCATCTTGAAGATAACTGGTAAAATTGTTGCTAATTTTTGTTATTCACTAATGACAGTTATTGTAATCCTTAGCATGTATGCCTTAAGATATTTGGTCCTATACCAAATACTTGACATTAAAACCTTTCTAATGAAAATGGTAATAAAAATGTATTAATTTTCTCTGTTATAACTAGCATAATCATATGCCTGATGTATACAGGGTGGTCCAAAAGTCGGGAACAAAATTCATAATTTCCAAAATAATTATTTTTAAAGAAATCTCTCGCTGAGGTCGATTTTTATTTTTTGTTTGGCACATGTTAGCATAAAAAAATACCAAAAACTCAAGATGGCGGCCACGCGCCATTTTGTAAAAAAAATTAAATGGAAAGAGGGGTCATGTGGCACATCGTTGGAAAGCTCTTAACAATAGGAATTCCAATCCCAAATTTTAAAACAGTCAGATATAACAAAATGGCGACCTTTTCAGTGTTTCACTTTTTTCCTTCCTGAAACATCTCCGGTGATCATTAGCTGACATCATACGTCTGATTACTTTGTTACAAAGATAAAATTTGCTTTTTTGAAATTCGAAAGTGTTTTTTTTTTAATTTGTTATGCGTTCGTTAAAATTTAGGATCTGAATCCCCATTGTTTAAGTGCTTTCCAGCGATGTGCCACTTGACCCCCTTTCCATTTAATTTTTTTTACAAAATGACGCGTGCTCGCCATCTTGAGTTTTTGGTAAAAAAAAATTATGCTAAAATGTGCCCAGCAAAAAATAAAAATCGACCTGTGCAAGAGATTTTTCCAAAAATAGTTATTTTGGAAATTATGAATTTTGTTCCAGACTTTTGGACCACCCTGTATAGTCGCGGTCTATACAAATCTTATTAATTAATATGCCAGTGGGTTGATAGCTGTGTTCGCTGTGTAAGTGTATTTTTTGTCTAAAATATGGTACAATTTATGTAATTACGATTTATACTGCTATTCATTTTTTAAGAAAACGAAGTGATGATGATGACGACCTCATGTAGCTTCTTAACTAAATACGTATTATGATTCATGTAATTATGATAGAGCAAAAGTGAACAAAACGAAGAAAAACTTGAAGCAAGCTATGCAAGTGTTGTGACTACTTCGGAATCATGGTAATGTGAATAGAACCCTTAGGTTTATCTTTTTCAGCAAAAAAAGTTCTGTAACAGACGTATTAATGAACCCTAGATTTATGGGCTTGGAAATCATGCTACATTAAAGACGAAGGTATCACTGGAAAATATCTGCTTTCAAACTTTAAGGAAAGGGTCTACTTATAGGAAAAGTAGTTGAAGAGCTGTTGGTCATAGACCATCAAAAGTAAAAATTGATTCCAATATTTGCAACATATAATCAAAAAGTATATATTTTGTGTGGTCTAGAGTTTAGTGAAAACAAGGTTTGTAAAGAAATAGAATTTACCTGTAAATACTGTCACACCAGTACTGCATCCTTTGTGTTCCAATAATTACCAAATAAGAGTTTTACTGTTGTCGTTTTTTGTATAATACTGATCTACACGAAACAAATGTTTTTTTCTATTAATGAGGTTCAATGTAAATCAGTTTTTTTTAGAAAGAAAAGAAATTAAATACACCTTAAAAATTAATTAATTTATTATAAACTGCAATTTATTTGATTTTTCAAGCAAAAAATTTTGCTCACGTGTATAAATTTATAATTTTTGAGGTGAAAGGTATACGAGCCCCGTCCCACCTCAATTGGCCCACCAATAATTTTTCTTTTTAAATAAAATTATACTAATTCACGGTAAATTTAATTTAAGTATTTATTTTTATTATCATTTGTAACAACATTTTAAACAATTTAAAACATTTTGTTGCAACATTTAACTTTAAATTATTTTTTAATTGTTAAAAACAAGGAAAACATACAAAATCCAAAAACCTTTACCACTGTGTGACGTCGCCTTTATTTTTAATTACGGCTAGAATTCGGCATGCATCGTACTTATTAAGTTTTGACACTCATCTTGAGTGAAAGTATCCCAAATATTTTGAAGTTTGTGTTTTAATTCGACTACGCTTCTAGCTGGTTGCATTCGTAATCGTTTTTTCATTGTGTGCCAAGCGGTTTCTATTGCTGACAAGTCGGAACTGTTTGCCACCCACTCCAAAAGTGGGACATTATGATCAGAAAGCCATTTTAAAGATTTTCTTGATGTATGGCAGGCCGCCCCGTCCTGTTGGAACACAAAATTGTTATTATTCTGCAATAAATCTGTCATTGTTGGAAGTAACGATTTTCTTAAAATCTCTAAATATTTATTGGTGTTTACAATTCCATCAATGAAGTGAAGTTTTCCAACACCCCTAGCAGACATTGAACCCCATACCATAACTGAAGCTGGAAATTTTACTTTCTTGTTTAAATAATCTGAATTGAAAGCTTCATTTTTCTGACGAATAACTCTGCTTCGATTGTCCCGAACACAAACTTCAAAACGAAACTCATCACTTCAATGGACACTATTCCATTCATCACTCGTCCAATTAATGTGACTTTTAGCCCATTTAAGCCCATTTTTCTTTTGTGTTAATGTTAAGAGTGGCTTTTCTTTCGCCTAAAGAAAATTAGTAAAATTACAAAAAAATTTTTTGGAAAAAATTGCAATAAAATTACCTTGTACGTTTTAAAATCTAACTTAAGGGCTTCTCTATGGCACGTGTATCTTGAAATACTTTGCCCCACAGCATCGCTCCAAAGAACAGATAATTCACCATAGTTCGAACGTCTGTTTTTTCTAATAATCTTCTTCATAGCCCGTCTATCAGCATCTGATATTCTGGATTTCGACGCATACCGAGGTTTTGTAGCTATTGTACCCGTTGTTTTATAAACTCGAATGATATTTCTGACAGTAAACTTTGATAAATTAACTAGATCGCCAATTTCCACGTTTGATTTTCCCTTTTTAAATAAATTGATAATAATTGAGCGAATTTTTTCATCAACAACCTTTCCACGCGTCATTTTCACTAATAGTAAAAAAAAAAAAACTTTCTTTTCTTGGACAAAGGCGAAGCCTACTTGATTATTTCAGATATTCAAAGATTCTTAGAGAATAATAAATTCGAGAAAAGCAAATAACTATTTTTTTTGTATAAAAATATGTTTTTAACAATTAAAAAATGATTTAAAGTAAAATGTTTTAAATTGTTTAAAATGTTGTTACAAATGATAATCAAAATAACTACTTAAATTAAATTTACCGTGAATTAGCATAATTTTATTTAAAAAGAAAAAATATTGGTGGGCCAACTGAGATGGGACGGGGCTCGTAAGAAACGAACTTACTTTTCTTTCACATTTAACATACAGATAGAAGATAAATAAGTGGTTAAGGGGCAATATGGAGATTTAAAGGATCTATGATTATTACAAATTTTAATTCATCATATCAAAAACACGTATGTAAAAATGAATGAAGAAAGTAGTAAAAAAATAAAAACTATGTTAAGTTCAAATAAACTTCCTCCTCCCCTAGCACTGTTAAGCAGTATCCTGGCCTGTTGTGAAAACTTTATCGTGTTCTGCCTAACCTGTCAGGAGTAATGGTAGAAAACAGAAAAATGATCTTTTGACGCAATTTTTCTGGATCGTTGACCATCACACTCTTGTAAATTATTCCTTTTATGTATCCCCATCTAAAAAATCGAGTACTGATACGTCTTGGTGGATATAAAATTGTTCCTCGTGTGCTAATTAATCGATTGGGAAACGTATTATTCAGGTATTCTTGTACTGCAGCTGTGTTATGACGAGACAGCCTTTTTCTGGTACCACACATGTTGAAAAGGAACAGGTAATTACTGCAGTGTAGGTATTATTAGGTTTTGCAACATATTCAAATATTTGGCTCCATTAAAATGACCACGAATGGAAAATCCCAGCCCAAACATACAGCTTTTGAGGATATTGGGTCTTATAATTCATTCGACTATGTCGGTTTACCGAGACCAAAATCTAACAGCGGGCGGATTATGTCTACCAAGTAATGGAAATGATGATTCGTCTGTAAAGCAAATCGGAATAAAATTATCGTCTAGATTTCATTTCTCCATATTTCGCAGAACAACATTCTTCTTGCTTTATCTTCCGGAAAGATCTGTTGGCTGGTAGACATTTTATAAATAGATATCCTTCTTTTTTTAAATTCTTTGGACGGTGTCCTTATTGGTACCTATTTACTCAGCGACTTGTCGGCAAGATTTGAAACAACCTAGCTCCACACTTGCGCAAACCATTAACGTTCAGTCTTATTTATTGATATTGTTTGGATAACATTCTCTGCATTTTACTATACATCCAATTTGTTCAAAATGTTTCACTGTCTTTAACACAGTTGATGGAGATAGAATAGGACGATTTTCAAATAAATTTACAATAACATTTATTGTATCGGTAATTAAATTGCCTCCATAAATCCCTTTGATTATTTGTCCTTGTTCTTTCACTGTATAAGTCATTCTAATAAATTTAAATTATTGCAAATCTGAAAACTGCGTACATGTTTTCAATAAAATATGACAGACACGGTACAATAACATTACATATTATTTTCGTTTTGTAGAAGCGACATAATAGGAGCTCATTTTTTGACAAAATTACAAGTAAAATTTGATTTTTTGACGAAGTACTTAAAGATAACATTTTATATTGGTAGCTTAATACATATCAAGCGAAAAACGTATTTTGGTATCCTTAGCCGTTCGAAAGTAATTACAGGTACTGACGAACGGCAAAAGTCTTAAAAGAGTGCATTTCACGTTGAAACATTTGCTCGTGAATAATTCTTTTATGAATCACATAACTAAAGTTACGCTATTTCACAGCTCCAATATTAACTCCCCAAAAAATCTTCTAACAGAATATCTTGAAAAATATGGAACACAGGATCTAACGCGGGACCTGTAACATTCAAAAACGACCAAATACCACACCAAAAAAAAACCAACGAGCACGTTTGAATAACTAAGCTATCATCATCAGCAATTGATCACTGATAATGATAGTATGATTTTATTTAATTAATCTCCATGGTTCTGCCCCAGTGGACTCGCTGTATCTTGCATAAATAATATTCTGTTAGCAATAAAAATACACCCATGTATCACACAAAATTAAAAAAAAAACGTCGAACACCGACATTATTATATTATTTATATTATAATTTAAAAACTAAACGTTCTATTTTGGGTTCGGAATGCACTCACTATTTTGCGCGACTGACAGCATTTGCGTATCGCCATAAGCCATATACGCGAACTATATTTACTAATGTTGACACCATAAAACAAAAAAATAGACTGATCCAAAGAATACCTATTAACATAACCTATACGTACGTATGCGTGATTATCCGTGCAATTGCTTTTAATGTGCATAAAATTACGAATTAGCATTGATTAATCAAATAAAGGAAAGAAAATTAGGAATTTGTAGAGGCACAGGTTCTAACCGAGCCAATTTACCTTTATTTCAAGTATTTTTTTGTTCAATGTTCAATCCTTACATTTCTAACTCTATTAAGCATTTCGAAACTTACCTTGACAGTTGTTAACACTGGTACATCTCAAGCAATGTACTTTAAACAACTTTTTAATTTTATTTCTACGTTTAGGAATTTATTGGACTCGAGGAAGGAAAGTAGTTGGTGGTTGATGGCTATCTCCATGATTTTCGACAGAATGGAACTGATAGCTATAGGTCGATAGTTTGAGAGATCCGTTTTGTAGCCCTTTTTAGGGTTAGGTTGGACATTTACCAACTTCCACAATCAGGGAAACCCTCCAGATGACATGGAGAACGAAAAGAGTTTGGAAAATACAGGTACTAGCTCGGGGTAGAATTTTTGAAGACAATGGCTAGAACACCATCAGAGCAAGTCGTTTTGTTTGAGTCAAGTTTATTGATAATTGATTCTAGGAGCTTGTAACGAAAGTAGATTGGTTTAATGGCGTACAGGATAGATTTGGGCGACGGCATAGTTTAACCTGAATCATTGAGACATGAATTTGATGTAAAGTAATCGACAAAGAGGTTGGAGTTTTCAGCAGGATCAACTACTACAGCTCCGTCGCAAGACGTCATGGGAGGAAAGGAAGATGTACTAAAGTTTTATTAATGGCTTTAGCTACTGACCAAAATTTACGACCACCTAAAGGACATGAGACTAATTCTTTGCATTTACGTTCTTCAAATACCTTTTTGGCCTTGGTGATGATGCGTTTGCAACTATTCCTTGCGGCAGTATTGTCGGCGTGATTTTCGATAGATTTATTTGATTTACATTTGGTATAGAGTTTATGATTTTGCGAAAATACATCAGTGCAAGCCCTGTTAAACCAGGGTTGGGAACGAGCATGACCTACTCGATTATGTTTTTTGGGAATGTATAACACCATACCCATCAAGATAACTTCAGTTATTGAAAGAACAAAAATCTCGCAGTTCGCCCCAGTTACCTGATTTAAAAAACTACATAGTTCTATCTGTTTTTCGAGTAACAGTGGGATTGGGTACAGATGAAGTTATTTCGATTAGGCAGTGGTCTGATATACCAAGTGGGGAAAGGACTCTTGTTTTATCGACAAGTGAGTTAGCTGTAAGGAATACGTTCAGGAGATGTGGAGTATGGTTGGGGTTGTCAGGGATTCTGGTTAGTTCGGAAATGATTTGTGTGAGATCACAGGATACAGCAAATGCTTCTGCACTATGACCTGCGAGATTAGTGGTAGATGAAAATTGAACCCAATTGGAGTTGTGGTTATTAAAAATTCCCAAAATTTAAATATGGCAAGATGGAAACTGTGATAAGAGCTAGTCTATTTTCAGACTAAGGTAATCAAAAAGATCTTGGAAGTTATTATCATTGAGAGACCTATACAAACAACAGTAGAATTTCACAAATTGGGGCCCAGAATGTTTCAACCAAATCGGTATCCGAATGGGGCAGAATTTTATTCCTGGCTGATCTTGCTCTTCTTAGGGTTGATTTTGGCATTGTCGAATTTTTGTCCCCACCAGAATACTTGCGACGGATCGACGCATTGATATGAGAGTGTGGGCGTCTCGCCTTCACCTGGGGTATAGCGTCTGTTTTAGAACTCGTTATTTTAAGGGTTTAGCCGTTAAAACGCCACACTTGGCTAGTGCGCGTTGGCGAGTACATAAGGAATAAAGGAGAAAGTGACCGGCAGCCCTTACCGAACTCAGAAAATTGGAGCACCAATATTACGGAGTCCATGGTAAAGGTGGTGGTATTGCATCGGGCGACATGGGGTATACATGCCTTCCACATATAAAGTTGTAGAATATTAGAGCTCAAAAGGAAGCATTAATTAGTTTACATTGCATCATACAAGAAAGAAGCTTTTTTTGTACGATTGCTGAATAAAGTAATTGTACTGAAAACAAAGCAGGATATTCATTAACCTAATTAAAAAGATCATGCGTAAGTTGTATAGTACCCCAATCTGTTTATGGTTAGTTTCGTAGGCGTTGACAGCATTAAGATTGAAATAAATTGTTTACTTTGGTTTATCATTTAGGTTCCAATTTGCATATTATTACTATTTTAAACTAATTAAACCTGTTTATTATTGACGCGTTAATGTTTTGGAAACGGCGTAGTAGGGAAGCGAGGTTGGATATGTATTCTTTTCCGTACACCCCTCACGGCCTGACGTTTTTTTTCACATAATTTTTTAGTACCTAGTGAAGGTGTGCACTATGGAAGGAATTATGCTTTAGTTTTGTGGAAGGGATGAAGGAAAGCGCTAGTTTTCTGACAAAATTTGAAGTATTGTTTGATTATCTGACGAAATACGCGAAGATTTTTTAGAACTTAATATTTTATAGTGACCTTTGTAGCTCAACGCGTAGTAACCTTAAAATCCGCATTTTGGTTTTTTAAGCCGTTTAGGAGTAATTACAGATCACAAATTTGTCATCGTGGTATTAAAAATAAGAAAGCACGGTGAGGGGTATCATATGTTATTCTGTGTTATGATCACAGGAAAGGTCTTGAACCGTAGCATTAATGATGCTTCTTGTGTTTCAAATTGGGTGGTATCCAAAAAGAAGCATGTCAAGTAAATTCTAATATGGATGTATTGAAAGATAATCCACTTGCAGTATTAGAATTAAATGGGATTAAGGTGGAAGCTAAAAGATTATGATGATGTCATATATATATATATATATATATATATATATATATATATATATATATATATATATATATATAATGTCAAGTTTCAAGTTGATATCTAAACTGAAACAAGTGAAAGTCAAGAGTTAAGGATATCAAACGAATCGAGAAGGGGCTACTGGTTACTGTTACTGTTTGCAGGTTACTGGTTACAGGCTGGTCATTTTTATGGCACCGCTTGAAAGAAACTGTTGATATGTTGTAGCAACCATCCTTTCTTCCAACTGCGTCAACTTCTTATGCTTCAAATCATCCTATTATTATGGTAGGTAACCGCACTATATTACTCCTCCTATGCTTCGATGTCTTCCTTTTTCCCATGTTAATTGCTCGCTTATATCTTAGTTGAGAAACGTGAGACATCTATATCATACTGTGCAGAAAACTGTAATATTTTCTAGAAAACTGTAATGGCTTTAAGTTAATTGTGTACTCCTGGTACCATGATATATAAACTGAAATGGTGTATGGCAGATATTATATTATTACCCAGTTCAACAAAATAATTATGCCACATATCATTGATATAGTGATATGATTCTTCTCTTACATAGATTGTGTAGATTTACGAACCTGGACCATTTTATGATTCACTGCCATCATCACAGTTTAAATGGTATATACGAAAAAACGGGATAAGAGGTTAACAGGGTATACTACAAACAGAATGACAGGGTATACAGTGTATACAAATAGCTGTTCTGTTTGTGGGCTGTTTACTTCTATGTCGTCCTAATTATATACCGAAGCGATTGAAGGAAATGCGCAGTCCTTGCTACATGACTTTCTAGATGTACTCAGTTATTGATCATTTTATTTGGCTACCAAATTCATTCTTCGTACTACGTCCGCAGTGATCCGAGTAAAATTAACTACCTAATTCTTTCGGTTTTAGACCATATTCCCTTAGTACTAGCCACTTCTACAACTGAGACCACGCTCTAATTTAACTAAGTTTAGTGTCGATACGAACAGACTTACTATAGACTCTAAGGTCACCTTCGTAGCTATATATGGGCGTCATCTTTAGATGTAGTTGCTCATAATTATTAGTATAGATACCCAGCTTATCGTGGATATGTTATAACCTGCAATCATATTTAGGAATCATCTTGAAGATATAAATCGGGTCCTATCAGTGAAACAAACCATCCATGTTAGTCGACTGAGTCTAACCAAAATTTTTAGCGGAGACGCACTTATTTTAGAGATGGATCCTCTGCTTCAGTATAGATGTAAACCCTTGCCTTAATCGATATTAAATACGAAATCTATGTCTTAATCTAGTGATAAGTATCCCACCTTGGTCTACACAAAGTCACGTAGTTGGGAGACCAACCTTTCAGCGAGACCAACCTTTCAGCGGGTGTTCACACATTAGATTTGAACCCCTCTTCTTAAGTGGACAGACCAATCCACAGATTGACCAAGAAATAACTCAACCTTTTTTTAGCTAAGGTGTTTTGAGCTAAGCAATACCTTAGTCTGTTATAAACACTATTTCGTATGTTAGCTAACTGCCTGTCAGTAATTAATGCGCTTCCCTCAAGAAATTAATATTTGGGTCTTTTGTAAAGGTCCGAGGTAAGAGCGTTCTTTACTTTAGTGCAGAAGCAACCCTATGCTTAGCCAAGGTCTAAACCGAAACTTGTTGCAGTATGATACTTATTTAAGATGAGAACTCCATCTACTTTAGTGAAAAACAAACCCTCACCTTAGTCAAGGTCTGAACCAAAATCATTTAGCTAGACACACTAATCCAAGATAAGAACACCTTGTGCTTCAGTGCAGAAGCTAACCCTCACTTTACGGGATCCCTTGGTTTAAATATCAATACTCCGGTATAAGCCATGTAACTTTCCATCCTCTTACTCGAGTTATGAACCTGGCAACGCCTTAGACTGGAAATAAACAATTTAGTTAAGAAACGAATGTCAGCCAAGGTGTGAACCACTATTGTGTTCTCTCATTCTTAGGTAAAATTCCCAAGATGCTCTCTCTGCCTTTCTAATGTAATTACCTTTGTCTTAGCTATGCTACTCTATGTACACATAAAAAATTGTTGATTCACCACTACCATTAAAACGTACATAACTTGTTTTAAAACGACACTAATATTTTCTCTGTATAGGTAAATAATAAAATATGCCTGTCAGTTAATAATGAGATTGTTATTGTCGCATAACCTTGATAAATTAACAAAGTAGAACGTCAAAAGTTTATAAATATTTTAAAAATAGTGCTAGTAGTAAATAAAACAGTATATAAACCAGGATTAAGATTACCTCTGCCTTTGAAAATGTAAACTTTCACCATTCATATACGTATTTAAAATACTTAGTTTTGGGTTTTTTAAATAGTGCATTTTTCTATTTAGATTTTATATAAATTTACGTTTCGATAATAATTACAGTTATCGTCTTCAGTAAATGATAATATCTGTAAGAATTGCTCAATTAATAACAAAAAAATTACTCAAGAAATTGCAAAGTTTTTACAAAAAATTAGTCAAGTAACTCTTATAGATATTACCATTTACTGAGGATGATAACTATAATTGTTATCGAAACGTATGAATTTATACAAAATATAAATAGAAAAATGCACCATTTAAAAAGCCAAAAGATAAGTATTTGAATTACCTCTACATCTTTTTTTCATTTAATAATGCAGCTCTGTTTAGAAAATTGTTTTCTATACCTTGGTAGAGGAATATATTATACTACTTTGTGGAAAATTTTGAAGTTAATAGGCAGAATGATTCTTTAGTATTGGTTAGTGCTAAAAATGATTATTTATTTGAACGTGAACCATACGTTTACCATTCTTAACACCAAACATGCAGTTTTCAGGATTTTGTAGTAATATTAAGTTATACATTTCTGACAATAAAAGTTACAAGACGAGGTATAATATGTAGAATACCGTAAGAGCGCTAAGACTTAAAAATTTATAATAATTATTCTATAGATAGTGCAGCTTGTCGTTTTTCATTAATTTTACACTTAGTTAACAGAATTACACGCCACATAAAATTGCTAAACACAAAGGCTGAAGAAGTTGAAGATGCAAAATTGAGAAACAGTATCATAAATTTAAATAAAGCAAAAAGCAAATTGTCAATTGTACGTAATATTCTTTCGCGTTTGATCCGCATGTTGAAACAAGCAGTAAAATTAATATTGTAGCAGTAACAAATATGAACTGCTGCTTATATTATATTTTATCTACGTCAGGTCGCTGCAATATCTTTTAACAAGTGATAAATCTACATTTTGACTGTTCAGACATGTACAAAATGATATTTGTGTATAACAGGCTATACCTGCCAGGCGGAAACTTTCAATAAGCTTATTATGTTTTGTTATTTTGTAACATTTGTCGTAACATTCAGCAACAGCTGCAATTAAAAACTGAAAAAAAACATGGTATTAAATTTAACTTCTAATAATCGCATGGAAACAAACAAAGCTTTTATTAGTATTCAGTTATTGGTGCTAACTGGATAAATTAAACTGTGTGTTTAATTTGCATGGACATATTCATTAGTGTTTTAATGATTACACATTTTTTTATTTTGCTTTCTATGCATGTATGCAACTTCTAGACACGTGTAAGCATTTTATATTTCATGTTCTATCTCAATGTTCTGAGCTTAGGTATTCAATTTCTACGAGATTGTCCACGAGAGCCACGCATTCCTGTATATATGGTGGTGGGTGGCAGTGTAGGTTGTATAAAAATGGCTTGGATTCTTTGGAGACAACTTCGAATACGTCGCGTAGAAGAAGGTGCCCTGAACGCGGGCTCTATAGGATCGAAAGTCGCCTCACTCGGACTCACAATATTTTTGATTGCCTGGTTTGCTCTTGGCAACTACTGGATTCTAAGGATCAAGTGGCCCGATTATTCACCGACTCTTTTTGAACCGAATCGATGGTGCCATCGTACGCTATACGTGTTTTCTCTAGTGCATTTGTGTGTAATTTATTCAGTAATTGGATTGTTGTTAGTACTTATAATAACGTTAGCGGGTTGTCAATTATTTGGAAGCCCGTGGCTCGGACCGACTACGTATAAATAGCAAAATACACCAAATTACTTTGAACTTTGGGATGTACCCCGGACATATTACTAATTATTGTAATGAGCTAAATATAAATTTTTTTGCTATAACAATTTTATAGACGAATATATAGACTTAACGCTTTACGTGTAATTGCTTCCAATTAAATTGTAATCGATATTAGCTGTAAGAGATGCTATAATGTATTTGACAATGTTAAGTCATAACAAGCAGTGTATTTTGCCATATCTGTAATTTTCCAGTGTCCCACTTTTCGGTTCATGAATTTAAATGGTATTCATTTCCATTGTAAAATTTAATTCAACGTTTGAAGTTATTCTGTTGAATTTAGAAGCGCAATGTGGCTTGCTGCATTAACGTTGCAGTGTTACAAATTACTTCATTTCGTACATAGGACAAAATGTTAATTACCTACATTTATATTTATAAGCATAAATGAACGAATTAAAAAATACTATTTATAAAAGCAATAAAGCATAAACTACAGTAATATTTCCATTTTGTTATCTTGTTCGGCGTAGCATAACGAAATCTGTTCTCTCATAGTTGTAATACGTTCCTTATTATTTTTTTAGCTTTTGTAGACGCGATTTTACTTGAACCATTATACGTTTCTATACAACGATGCAAATATGAATTTACTTCTTTGTAATACAGAAAACGTATTTACTTACACTCCAATATATAAAACACTGAAGAGTGCATGGAAATTACAATTTTTCTAGAGTTTTTTCTGAAAATCGATATGCCGCCAGTCGTAATGTCACAAGTATAAATTTCAGTTATAAGCTATATAATTTTGGTACATTAACTCAAATTAAACGTAGATTACTTTTTCGTCAAAATTATAAATTTATGTATCACGACAAAAAACAAAAATAAAAATAGATTCAAACAGAACTTATGTCGATAGCAGTGGAGCATTAATCTACTATAATCTGTTCAGAAACGAAGCGAAGGGATAAATCAACATATTTGGCAGATTCCAGTGGCGTTAGGTTGTTTTATGAAAAAAAAGTAATATTGATTAGATATGTCGAAATTAATTAATAATGATTAAAAGTTGGGAAGGAACGAGGATATTATTTATTTTTAATATGTTTCTGTTTTCAGATTAAAAGAATTTCGTGGTTGATTAGGTAATTATTGATTGTTTGGATTGTCAACTCCCATGTACACGCCTATGATCTTTACTCTAGAACTCAACAACAGGTACGTCTCACTGTTAAAGGATTAGCAGCTCTTGATAAATAACATACTCTATAGTATGGAAGCGGTATATCCTAAAACTAGTTTAAGAAATCTATGTAATACTTAATTCAAAATCGTGTACCGCTTATATGTGAAATAATTGAACTATTTTAATTTATTCCTTCTCTTCGTTTCTGGACAGACTTTATGTAGATTTTTTATCCTCTATACCGTACCCTTTTAAAATAAATATTCAATTTCCTTGGAGTTTTTAGTACTTCAGTTAATAAATGTTTTGAAAGTTCCTTATAGTACGAATGCTGTTTCTGCGCGTTTTCAGCATTATTAGCGTTATTGTATTAACCACTTTATATCAGTTAAGATTATTGAAAAGTAATACATTGATCTAATTTCTCAGCTTTCTCATTAACACGTTTTATAGTTTAAGAAATGTACATTAAACTTCAATAATCATTTACTATGTACAGATGTGGCAAGGTTCACTTTTTTGTGTTTTTGTTATACATTATGATAATTATCAACGTGCATGTAAAGTACACCATCAAAAAAGAGTTTGGGATATTCTTTGAAAATATATGGCTAATTCAAACAACCAACACCAAATATCATAAATTATTAGGTAAGAATAGTATAAAACGTAAATTGTCAATTAATCACAATTGTATCGTTTAGGCGTAGAAAAATATATTAATGATCAAATTCTTCTATAGCATCTAGCGCTGTGCTACAGATTATAGAACGAGGACCTGATCAAAACCAAGTACTGCGAATTAGATTTATACAGGGTGAGTTTTTTTTTTCATTATTTGTATGGGAATATCGGAAATCATAAGAATTACACACTTGCTTGCATGGGGAAAAATTTGCTTCTTTAGAAGACTAATCCAGATACGCTTTTGTTGATTTAAGAAAATGTATGGCTTACTAGATATTTGTAAAAAAGTAAAATTCTCCAAAATCGTTCCAGCGCTCTAATTCGTTTATTTCTAACGATAGATACAAATTGTTTAAATACAATTTGTAGATGATTTTGTGCCGAATAACATCACCGTACTAGTTTTTTAATTTTGCTTAGCATTTTGAAGTTATGAAGCAAAGTTTTATTTTTTGAAATGGAAACCATATTTGGCTATGGCATATTTTAATAGTGCATTTTTTTCTGGCTATCATGATGTAAGGGTTTTATCACTTATTTTAATTAATAAAAGTACAATAGAAGTTTTTCTATTATTAGTTTTAACAAAAACCATACCTTGCCATGGAAAACAAACGAAATTTACAGTAAGTGTTCGAAATGTCTACCATTATTATCGACACACATACGACAACTTTTCAACACAGGGTTAACAGCTTTGCTAATTTTACACCCATCTACGCATTAATAACAGCTACTTGTGCCTCCTGCTGGGTTGCATATGATCGCACATATATGAGATCTTTTATTAGTCCAAATATAAAATGTCTAAAGGTGAAAGATCAGGGGAACGTGCAGCCCATAAAATAGGATCATTTCGGCCTATCCACGAGTTTGGAAAAATTTCATCTAAATATCTTTTAACTTGCGCCTTATAGGGGGGTAGGGCACCGTCGTGTTGATACCACTGTTTATTAGCACGGAATCTAGGATATTGTTAAAATCTTCCCTAAGAAATTGCAAATATGGATTTCTTAATCTGTGATCGTCTTTCTTGTAAACGGCGAGGATTTGCTTGGGCCCACAGGTGTTTATTATGGCGATTGAGCATTCCTCAGTTTGTAAAATGTGTTTCGTCGGTCCATAATATCTGTATCGGAAAGTTATTATTTTCATGGCACATATTTAGGAACCCATTACAAAAATGTAATGTTCTTTCATCATCACTAAGGTGCAATGTTTTGCTAAATTTGTGACTACTGTGCTTTGTGAGATTGCAGCGTCTTGTGCAATTTGCCGTGTTGAGGTAGATGTATTTTGATCAAGAACAGCTAGAACACTTACCTTCACGTTTTCATCATTGTTACCCCTATTTCTAGGCTTCACAAAACTCGAAAACTCTTTTAAATTGTTGAAGGTGTCTAAAAATGGTTGAGCGCGATCAAAACACAATAAAAAATAGCGTTCGGCTTTGTTACAAATGATGTAATACTCGATCATATCAAGTTTCTCGAAATTTGCGTGCACTATAATTAATTTTCTAAAGCACTCCACACGGACAAAAACGATAAGAATTACACTAACGAACGAACTATCAAAGATGAACATAAACAACGCTTCCGTTACTTTACTTTTGTTTTCCATAGCAAGAAAACCGTGGATTGTGCTTTCATTTATTAAAGTAAGTGATACAACCCTTGGATCATTACAATAAAAAAAAAATGCACTATTAAAATATGTCATAGCCAACTATGGTTTCCAGTGAAAAAAATTCAACTTTACTTCATAACGTCAAAATACTAAGCAATATTAAAAAACTAGTACGGTGACGTTATTCGGCACAAATTATCTACAAATTGTATATAAACAATTTTTATCTATCTTTAGAAATAAACGAATTAAAGCGCTGGAACGATTTTGGAGAATTTTACTTTTTTACAAATATCTAGTAAGCCATGAATTTTCTTAAATCAACAAAAGCGTATCTGGATTAGTCTTCTAAAGAAACAAATCTTTCCCCATTTAAGCAAATGTGTAACTCTTATGGCTTCTGAGATCCCCATACAAATAATGAAAAAAACTCACAGTGTGTATTATTTATATTTATATTAAACTGTAAAAAGTAGTTTTATAACTTTCTTGTATTTTTTATTTTTTTGTCACAGATCTTTTGTATGCTACATTAATATTTGGGCAGTACTGGTTTAATGAAGCTGTTTTTTTTTCCACTGCAGGTGAAAAATTAAGCAGCTTTGTTTAACTCATAAACAACTATTATCACATGGGTTCGTAACACGGGTTACTATAAAGATATATATTTATTAAATAGTTACATCCATTGATGTAAATTTGTTAGTAAATGGGGAACAATTTCGTGTAATCATTTCTAAGTCCTTAAAAGGTTTTGTATAATAAAATGAAAGCTTCCAAACAATAATTTAATTAGTTAGAGAAAAACTATTACTATTTTTGAATTGGGGAAATCCAATATAATAGAACTGCTAAAACATTAATGAGTGTGTTTTGATGGACGAACAAGCGTTATTATATAGTGCAAGTTACAATCAGATAACTAATTTTAATTGCAAAGTCTTTATATGAAGAACACAGGGTTGGCTTTGGGAACACCAGTTTTTTGATGTTGGCGTAAAAAAGAGTTGTAATGTTATATAAAAAATTGGAATTATAGATTAGAGTCTTTATAAGGTTTTGAGTAGCACCGATTAAAAATGTTAATATAATAGCAGTAGCACCACAATCAAAACATTGTTTATAGATTTGTATTGTATTTAAATGTCAGTCAGCGTGTCTATGTGTAATTTGGTTATAGATCATTATAGTTTATAGTTAAATTTAGTATTAAAGCTGTTTTTAGAGAACAGCTTTCAATGCGCGGTCCAGGCTTTAATAAAAACGGGGATGGGTTATATATAAAAGATTCCTTGTATAAAACCATAATTTTACATACTTATATAGCAAAATAATAAACTTTAATACTTATACTTGTTCTAGAAAAATTACCTCGAAAAATCAGCTACAAGGAATTGAACACCTATCTCTATGTATATTATTGACATATTTATGTGTAATCGTTATTCATAATGGGAAACTTATATACCTAATATCATAATATATACTGCTATAGTACATTATTATGTAGAAATCCTCTAATCATGCTGTATAGCTTGTACATCGAAATGTGCAATTTCAACCTATGTGTATGATAGAGTTTAAAATGGTAATTAAATTTATAGGAAGTACACATGCAAATTTTGTAAAAAAATCAAAAATATAGTTATTATGTATTTACTTTAAGTAAATACTGTGATATGTGTTGTAAATGTAGTATATAATTTTATAATTTACTTGTTATAAATATAGCAGAGATAATATTTATATTATTTAACTTTATATTCTATTGTATACGCAGGCTTGAATACTGAAAGTATGAAATAAACTGACATGTTCTTGTAACTTTAATTTTGAAAGATTTACAGGTGTAATAAAACGAATAGGTAAGTAAAAACAAACAAAATTAATATAAAATCTAGATGGCCAAATTAAAGTAATTTATTGACGTTAATAAATGTTACATTTAGCATAATATAGCATTTTATGACTTTACCACTATTAAATTAACTTTTAGAGAGATTCAGATCGCCAAATTCCTTTTTGCACGATTGAGCTTTTTCGTTTATTAACCATATCTGTTTCCAAGACATTAGGATATGTTTACTGGTTGCGAGGCCCAACTCGTCGGTAAGTACTTACCGACGCCTTTTACTTACCAACGTAAAATTATATATACTATCTATATTTCACAACAATAAGAACAAAAAATTTGGACATTTCTATTTAAAACGTCACTTTTGACTTTTGGTTTATTTAGTAGAAATTAAATAATTTCAATTGTGGTAAATTTAATGCAATCGTGCAAAAAGCAGTATGAGCATCACGAACTTTAAGAGTTCTCCGGCCAAATTGGCTGTCAACCGGTAAACGTCCCTTACTGTTCTTGGTACTCAATATACTATAATGATACTAAGCTTGGAAATAACGATATCTATTTTGTACAATCCTTACACGTCTCAATCAGGTTCATAAAATACCAATTATTATATTAGTAACAATAAATAACTAGGTCCTTACTAGATCAAATGTTACGCAATCTAAAATGCCTCTTGAACTAGATCACAATTTGTATGTTGGTAAAACGACTAGACTTGTTCGCATATTAGGGTATATTTTGGGCGTATTGGTTATGTTAATTTCGAACGAATGGAGAATTCAAAGATCACCTTGAAAAACCTATTGCATATCGACTTTGGTAGCATTTTTTTGTATTAGTGCACAAGGGGGGGTTTAAGTTTATTGTTAGGAAAAGGCTGGATCAGCGTCAGCACAGAAACGTAGATAACGAAATCCAAAATTTTGGTGTGAGGTGATGCCAACTATTCCTATTTCCTTCCATGACTGTATTACAATATTGTTCAGAAATCCTATCAGTTGCCCACTCCTTTTCCACTCATACCCTAATAATAGTTATCCAAATCCACCAACACCACCACAAAACCATTAATTACGTACTTAGATCATCACCTCATTCCCTTCAGTATTCATCCACCAGATAACTGTTGGTTTTCCTCGATACCGAGCCTGTCTTGCCACCACCAAACCATCCGCCTGGTATTTTAAATTTACAATTACAAAATTCCATTTGCATTTTTTCATTTTTCATCAACATAAATCACCATTTCATTTATTAATTATCACTCAGAATTAAAACGTGTAATTCTATTACATATCCCAGTAGTTAAACACATTAACATTCTATTATTAAATTCATTCGTTAAATATCAACCCGAACTAAACGTGAAATTTTATTACACATACCAGTATTTTAAACATATTAACATTTCATTAATTTGGTTTAAATGCAATTTAGTGTTTAATGAAACGAATATCAGTTTGTTTGTACGAAAATTCCATTGAAACTCAAAATTTATACATACGGTCAAGCTTCAACGTATTACAATGAATCAAATCGAGTTTAACAATAAAACTTTATGTTATTAATTATTTCAGTTTCCCTAATATCTGCATCGCCTCTGGTTAATTCATCATTTCATAATTAAACATAAGATTGAAGTGCTCACCTAAATTGCAGCTTTTCATAATTCCGAAAATTACAGACTTACCGATCCACAAAGACACTTCAAGTGTACACCTCGTTTTAACCTATATTACACTAACTACTCATTAATTTCTCCATTTCCAGTAAACCACCTGAAAAAGAACACATGTGCATTTTAACCGCTTTAATTTTTAGCCAAAGAACCGACCCGGTCGCTAAATTACGTATCCTATACGAATTCATGGTCGGGATCGTCAATTCAGATAGGGTATGCAAATTTCCGTACCCTATCCGAGTTGATGATTTCGCAAAGCGTGCAATGAAATACGCGCGCGCGTTTGTGTGAGTATCTACTTTTTAATATGTCCATGAATTCAGATTTGACGCAATTTGATAGCAATTACAAATTAATAAACAGTACACATCAAAAAGAAGCGGAAGAGTATGAATATAAAGCAAAACTGTACGGAATTTCCGCAAAAAGATACATCGGAATGGATACAAAACTTAACGGAAACAAATTTGATTGCGTTAAAAAACTATACATATCCAATTAAATATTTATTTAGAAAACGCTATAAATGCTGGCACGGATCAAAAAATAAAGTATTAAATAATAACGCGGGAAACAAGAAAAAAAATGTAAAGTCCAAACAGACATCTTAGTTCGACACAATACCACGAATACGTATTGATAAATTATTGCGGTTAGGGTTAAATACCACCATCAAGGTAAGCACTCCTTTGAAATAAATTATGTGCACTATATGTACCTAATTTTAAATATTTACTTTAAATTAATATACCAGTCGTTGGAATAATAACAACGCTGCCAAATTATCTGCCATAATGCTTTCTCATACATGTAAAAACGGTGCGTCACTGCCAGTCTTAAAAATTTCTTTTATTTAATGTTTTACAAATTAACAAATTTGCAAAATTGATGATTAGCCCACAATACCTGAATTGGAGCCGTATCGGTTTTTAAACACGATAATTCCCCATTTTTGATTCGCCATTTTGAATTTTTTAATTTTGACAAATGATTTATTCTTAGCGATATTTAAAACCCCCAATATCCGACTTTCAAAAAAATTTTGCACCCTAAAAACGGTGCCCCACTGGAATTTTTAAAAAAATTTTTATTTAACGTTTTACAAATTAATAAAGTTGTAAAATTGATCATTAGCCCACAATACCTGAATTTTAGTCATCGGATTGTAAACCCGATAATTCCTCGTTTTTGATCCGCCATTTTGATTTTTTTAATTTCGACAAATGATTTATACTTAGCGATCTTAAATACTTCCAATACCCGACTTTTAAAAAATCGGTTAATAAATAAATAAACACGATAATCCCTCATTTTTGATCCGCCATTTTGAATTTTTTAATTTTGACAAATGATTTATACTTAGCGATTTTAAAATAGCTCCAATACCCGACCTTCAAAAACATCGGTTGATAAATTTAAAAATGCAAAATATGTTTTTATTTTGAAATTATATAAAAAAGTATTAGTTTGTTTGTATGTAACTTTTTAAAATTTGAAGCAATGAATTTTTTAAATTTTCTAATCCCCTAAAAATGCCCCGTCACTGGTTGGATTTTGTTCATTAACGGACCTAGATTTCATGGGACGCACGCACGCACGCACACACACACTCGCGCACACACATACACACACGCACAAACACACGAGCGCGCACAAATGAGAAAGTGTAATCATAGGAGTGACTTTTGTTCTGACACAGAAAGCACCCTTATTTTTAAAGCACCTGTTAGATTAGTTTCTCATGTTTCATATACCTTATGAGTTTATATTTAATCTGTATAAATAATAAATAAGTACAGTTAATTACCTACTGGACTTTTTACTAGAAGAAATAATTATGCAAACCTTCTAATATCGATAAAATAAGGAATAAAATAAAAGAATATCAAAACTGGAGAATGTTAATATCGTTTCATGAAGTATCTGTTTGTATAAGCGTAATAACTCCTATAATGGAAAGAAGTCATCAATATAGTTTTGCATCAGAAATCGTATTTGTTGACTCCACAGCTAGTTATTAATTTTTAATAGGAGCCAGTAAAATAGGATGTGCTATTCATTTAAATCAGACAGTAGAAGAATATTTAAATGCGTTTAATAAAATTAAAAAACTTATTGATTCACGTGGTTTTGGAGAAAAAGGGGCTCATAGTGTTTTTATGACAGATAACTCAAAAGCTGAACGAAATGCCTAACGAAAAGTCTTTGAAAATTCAGAAATGCTGCTGTGTACGTTTCATGTTCGTCAATCAGTTTGGAAATCGCACTGGTCTGCAAAAAGTAAAGTTGAAAACAAAGATAGAAGGGAACGAATGCTGTTATTCCGTGAAATTTTATAGGAAAACGATATTCAAAGTTGTGAAGAACTTATAAATGCAGCAAGGGAAAATACCGTTGTTAAACAATATAGAAATATTCATATATAATACGATAAGTACTCAAAGTTATGTCGATAACTTTTGTGGTGGTGACACGAATGCTTAATGCACTTGCCTAAATAGGACGAGTGCGTCGAGTCCTATTCCCAAGTGTATCAAGCATGAGTGATAAACTTTTGAGTACGCATCGTATTTGGAGGACTATTGTAGGAACACACCCATTTTACACAAAAATTCTGGATTTATTTTTATTCATTTTCAAATTGTTACGTAGATAAGTACCTTCAATTTAACTAATCTTACAATTAATTAGTTTTCTATGTGATACCTGAAAAATATAATAAACTAAAGATCTTCATTTGTTAAAAATTGCCACTGGTAGTCCAATATTCACTGCAATTTGGTACTAGTAAAATATGCCACATAATTCGATTTGGTTGGCTGTGCAACAGAAAATCTGACACATTTATTGGCCAAAATTTGGCGTATGTCGTGTTAGTACAATAGTCAGATATATTTTGAAGCCCTAATTAGTAGAAAAAAAGAACGGTATCATGGATACCGACAAAATTGCGTAACATGAGGTCATAATACTAATAACTTGGTAGATGTTTCAATTAAATTTTAAAGGATGTAGTCTTAAATCCATGCAAAGCATATAAGCAATTAGCACTATTGGAGTTTATAATAACCATTTTAGAAAACCATCACTTGAAGCGCATTCAAAAATTTGCTAGCTTTCGTATAACCAAACCTGAACTGGAATTTAGAAAATTTTGTATTAAAGCAAAAAATCTAAATGTTAAAAAGATCTCTGAAGATTTATTTCAAGTAGGCAGTTCCAAAGATTCAACATTTTGGTACGTATACAAGTACAAAGACTTGTTTATGTGATTGTCCAGCAGGTACTGGTGGTGCTTTTTGTAAACACCCTTGTGCAATACATATACAATTTGAAAAAGGACTAAGCACTGCACCTTGTTTATCATTTGAAGATAGAATAATATTGATCAGAATTTCAGTTGTAAACAGCATCGATGAACATTTTTTTATGGATATGTCTAATAAAGAAAACATAGAGAATAAAGTTGAAGATAATTTTATTGAACCCATGATTGTCACAAAATTCAGAAATTGTAGAAGTAGAATCTAGAATATTATAAAATATAATTTGATACTCCCCAGAATAGAGAATAATCAGAACTGTCACTCAACGTCGGCACCGTTGATGTCAGTGTTCACAAGTTGACCTACGCGCAACTGCTGGGCGCATTGTATTAAACACGACCACAGCACAGTATTCGAATCCCATTTTTACAACAGTCAAAGATAAAATCCTTAATTGCCAAAAAATATTAACACACGTAACTACTTTTATTAATCTGTCCACTCTAACAATCACAAAACAATTAACACCATAAAACAATAACCAAAATGATTACACTCAAAGATAATTAAGAGAACACACGTCTAACAAGTGATCTCAGATATACGTCATATTGAAATGTTAATAAATACGTGGTAAATTTAAAAGTACTAATGTAAAGGTCCCTGTAACGTAATGCGTACAGCAGTTGCGCGAATATTAACCGAGACCATAAATATCGCAGACTTCTGATTATTCTCTATTCTGGCATATATCTAACCACTATTTCAATCGTTAGTGTGAATAGTTTACAGAAACTGAAATACAGCAGTAGAAGGCAGACACTTGTCGCCATCTTGGATTTTGACGTCACAAGACCGCCCACGTGGGAGACCGCATTTTTCACCCTTATTTTTAATGGTTTCTTTTCGGAGGCCCTTTTCAACCCTAATTATTTTTGTATGGCCACGTATAGGACGTATTTTTTCACCCCTATTTTTTACACACCCACGTGTGAGACCATATTTTCCACCCTTTCTTTTCGAGGGTCAACCCTAATCTTTTACACACTCACGTGTGAGACCGTATTTTCCACCCTTTCTTTTCAAAGGCCCTTTTCAACCCTAATTATTTTTACACACACACGTGCAGGACGTGTTTTTTCACCCCTATTTTATGACAGCTCACGTATATAGGCGTATTTTCTACCCTATGGTTTCTTTTCGAGGGTCAACCCTAATTAGACCCTTTCTGTACCTGCTCACGTGAGGGGTTGGTCTTGGTGCTGGACCTAGAGCTGGTCTTGGGGTCGGGGCTGGAGCTGGTCTTGGGATAAGTCTTAGGGTTAGGTCTTGAGGCTGCACCTGGAGCTGATCTTGGGGGATTGGTCTTGGAGCTGGACTTGGAGTTGGTCTTAGGGTTATTTTTGATGGTCATCTAATTAAGGTTCTTCTGGCTATATTAAGAGCAGTGCCCCTAGAGGTTAGGCAATTGCACACGCATACAATGTTGGAAATTGCATAATTACCCTAAGAAGATATTATTATTAAAATTATCGATCTTATTGTTTTAAAATGGTCAAATGCTACTGGATGATCTTTTACCTATACGAGAAAATGTTTCTAATAAGGAGGTTCTTGTAAGACAGCAGTTGTGTTAAGGATTGATCTTGCGTGGGGGAATTTGAATGACAGAAATTTAATTATAGAACACTTATTTTTATTGTAAAAGTCATAATTAAAAAATCCTCAGTGAGTTATAAAAAATTACTGACATTCGGCCGTTAAAATGTTGTACGCCTGAATTTTTTTATAAAGAAATTTGTTACGTATAGCTTAGATGTGTTTTATAACTGTAATTAAAAATCTGTAAATAAATAAAGGGTTAACAGCACACTTACTAGCTCTGTACTTAAAGAGCACTGCTTCACGAGTGATAGTCACTGCTTTGTGTTGCTTGTCTAATCAAACTAAAAAAAAACAACTTTCTACGTTAATGTAAAAACTACCTATTGATTTCCCATAATTAATTTTTAGAGTGCAAAAATGCAAACAACCTTATTATCTTTATCGCACTTACTGAAACTCGTATTTACCTTTCTCTTAAAATAATAACAAATCGATTTGAAAAATATTCATATTGTACATACGGACACACAAATTGTTTTTATAAAAAAAACCATATTAAGAGTTTGAAATGTAATAATTACGTGTTTTAAATTCCACAATATGTAGTAATAAATCACTGTTCATGTTTTTTTACTTTTAGCTAATTACCGTGTAACTCTGTTAAATTTAATAGTCTAAAAAAATTGATTACCAATGGTTAACATAATTTCTTTTAAAAAAACACGAAATCATAAATTTTATAACACGATTTTTAAAAACACACATGCTGAATTAAAAGAAAAAAACAGTAGGTATCACGCAATTCTTAATTAAAAAAATAAGGTACTAAAAAATCTCTTATTTATCAGAATAGAATGGTTGGATAACAGGCGTTAAACAATAATCTGATTATCTCATCATTTACAATTAAACATATACTAAAATTGTTTTTTACAAAATCAAACATAGGTAAATTATGTAATCTAAAATATAGAAACATTAAGGTATAAAGTCCACACACATCCCAATGGTAGTCTTGCAGTATTGTTTTATTGTATACGAAGCATCTGGAATTCTTCTCTAGGAAACGTAAATGATATCCTTGCGGTGCTCGTTCAAAGGAATCAAAATACTCTCCGTTACCATTCTCGTCAAGGTAGATAGCGGTCTAATGCTGACCTGGTTTGTTTGCGGGATCCGTGTTTACGATAATTGCACATGGTCGAGGTGCGTGTCTCGGTAGTTGATTAGAAGCTCATACAAGCCGAAACACATTCTTCTTGTGGCTGGTGATCGATTTCAAGCATCTCAACAGTTGTACCGCACACATCTTTGGAATTGGTATGCGATCAGTCTTACAGTAGTAAGGCGTTTTCCAGTGCACACATAGGCTCAGTGATGTTATGGTTTAAACAGCTATATGCTTTTGCATCCTTTTTCAACTGTTTAATCGATGGGCAGCCAGTCTCCTCCAGGTTTATTATTGGTTTGTTAAGAAACCTTAAAACTGTTGTTTTTCACGGCACTTAACGTGAATTTTATTAAATGGGCGCAACAATCTCATCAACTCCTCACGGAAATTGTTGTAATGTACATGACGCCACCACCATTTCAGCCCATGATAATTATCCTCCACAAATTTTATCTGTCGTGACATGGATCCTGATATAAAGTAGCCTCGAGGTGGTTTTATTAGCATCAACGATAAACGACCGTGATCTGTAACCACGGCAATTTCTTTCGGTATGAATTCGTTGTTAACACCACTAAACCCTTGTACGTCCAAGTATGCGTCCATCTTCTATCGGCTGCTGCTGTACACAGAAGCTTGCAGGTTAGAGCTACCACTTTTAACAGCTAAAATCCACAACGACATTCCGATGTTTATCGATCTCGATCACGTTATCGAGGGCAGTAGACCAAGGACCGCCGCTATTCCAGTTTAGAATACAATCCAATTTTGTTCATTGTATAATCATTAACAATATTGTTAAACTTATTTTATAGCAGACTCTAGAATTTTTTTTTTATTTGTGAATAAACGTGTTATAATTTACATGGTGTGAATTTACATTGTCATAGGCAACCCAACGAACCTGCAAGTAGTGATACCTAACTTACCCGACCTGAAGTCTCAAAAGAAAAATGTAAAAACTAAAATTCTATTCACTGAGGATAGTATGCACTAGGAACTTTGATATTAGATGCAAAGAACACATTAGTCGTTATAAATATGAATATACAAACCAAATTCTTCCAAAAATCTAACAGTAAATAGTCACTTAGTGACTTCACAAATCAATATTAAGTTGTTAATTTTTTGTTTACTTTATGGTACGTGCATATGAAATTAACCACTACTACATCAGACTATCTTTAATGCATTCCACTACTTACCAAAACCACAATCAGTAATAAACATCATTGGGGGCCCTGTAATCTGGATTTTCGGTAAACAGTGTGAGGTTAAAGCTGGTAGTAATTTTTAAATGATGACAGAAAATAAAATAAACACCTACTCGGTAAATAAATAGCATAAATTTCGGAAAGTTCTTTATAAATTGCTAAAGTCCGCGAAAGCATAAATCACTAAACTCAATGAGTCTAATTAATATTGAAATAATTAATAAATACTAAAATGGTTCCACGCACTAAACACACTTTTAACTATCCAGTTAGCTAACAATTGGCTAGTGGATGTGCGAGAGGGGCCCACAGACCACACGCGCGATTCCGCGGCTTAACTATAAAACCGTCGTCCCAAAGATGTTCAAGACTTCGGCATATATTACGTTCATCACGTACTCAGCTTTTAGCACACTTTCCATATGCAACTAATTTTTGCATAAACAGTCGACTTTTACAAAATACTTTGCTGAAGAGTTACTTGTTTACACTCGTTATTATTAAAATCTTGAGACGTTTTAAATAATCTGTTATGCTAGTTCCCATTTGGGAACGGCCTTATCACGCGGAATGTAATTCTGACTTAAGGTTCGATCATGTAGCTTGACTCTCGTCTCAACATCAAGTTTCATTCATCACATTTGAATATCTCATTTATAGCTTTAAACATTTCATGAATTTACGACATTTTTTACGCGGTTAATTTAAAATTATTCACTCAAAACCCTCTTGATCAAAATGCGTTTACCCTTCACCAACAATTGGATTTTTTCATGTGCAAGTCCAACTATGATAATGTCACGAAACACTCATTTCTGCAATGAAGCAAAGATCACCTCGTTACAGTGCGAAAACTTTCTTCACACTATGACGATTATCTTGGTACTAATTGCAAATACGATATCATTTATTTAATGTTTCAAAATTACAAAAGCATCGATGCGATGATATCCCATTATTGAAAATTCCTAACCCAACTCAAAATCGTCTCCATAAATGGCCTACAAAAATCCACTTAACAGATTCATGTTGTACTAATCTGTGAGGTATATGTTGCTGTTCTTTATATTAGGAAATTTGAACAATACAGAGCATGTGTAAAACCAGTTACAAATTGATTTTTAAAAATTAATCATAATGACTCATTTGTTGCAGATATTATCTCCTAGAATTTCATTAGCATGTGTTTTCAATATCTTGCTTCGCTCAGTAGTTTTTTAGAGGTAAAGGAACCCTCATATCTGGTAGATTATTGATTTTTAGAAGCTATTAAGATTGATTTCACTCGAAAATATCATTGGGCTAGGTTAATACTTCCGGCCCCAGGTCAATGAACATTTGTTGTATTTTTAGATTTCTAGGAATTGATTAACTTCCAGTTTGGTTGTCAGTAACCCTGAAAAGATCAAGAAGCTTTGAACTCTCCACGTTTCGGAGAACTAGTTCGATTTTTAGATTACTAAGAATTGTAATATGGCACCTGTTGAGATCAGTGAACTTTGAGGTTTCCACGAATTGGATCTATTTTTGCATTTCGCAGAATCGTAATGTGCCACGCCTAGAGCCCAATGAACTTTGACCTTCAAAAGCTCAAATAATTTTAGAATTTCCCTGAACTGGTCCTATTTTTAAATTTCTAGGAATCCCACAACTTCCGGGTCCAAGAGGTTAATAAACTCTGAGCTTGAAGAAGCCAAGAACTGTAATATGGCATCTCTAGAGGCCATTAAACCTTGAAGAGGTCAGTTAGCTCCCGTTTCCACGAACTGGTTCTATTTTTAGACTTCTAATATATCACCCTATTTTGTATTTTAAGGATCATACGGTAGATAGCTTTTATTTGACAACCGTTTCTTTTTTTTTTTGGTTTGGAGACATTTATAAATGTCATTTTTATTTGTAAAATTACGCTTCACTCACAGGTGATATTTTGCGTTACAATTAAAGTAGTGTTAGAAGAGTTTTGTGTAGATAGCTATTCTATCATTTTGTCTCGGTTGCAGGAAGGTGAATTTGCAGTTGCAACATGATGACGTAATTTCTTTCTCTTGATTATTTTTGTACTGAGGATAATTTTACCGCCCTTAAAATTTAAGCCATTCTTTTTTTATGATAGGCTAACTTAAATTTATGTAATTGAGAAAGGGTTAGAATTGAAAATGGCGAGTTCTGAACAATGCTCGTCAGTCTAGCCACGATGTAAGGCGAGGGCTCACGCATTGTTTGCAGTGATCGCAATATCTCCGAACGGGGTAGTAAAAAGGTTGGAATAAGTTATTACATATGGAGGGGTATCGAATTACCGTCGAGTAAGTGATCTCCCTAAATGGTATAAAATACTGGTTTACCACATCCTCGAATTATTTTCTATTGCGTATCGTTTGTCTGTAATGACAACATTTTTTGTAAGTGCTTAGCCTATGGACCTGCTGTAACGCATGTTGTGTGTGCGGATTCATTTAAAGAGTTCCTGGGTTAAATAATAACTTTCGCGTATATTGCAGACTTGGAACAAATGATATAAACTGCTGTATATATAATGCCTGAGAAGTTTCGTGTAAATATGGTTTTGTTGTTGTTCGAAGTAACATAAGTTTTTGTGTTAAGTAACCAGTCATTTTAAAAGAAGTTTTAAATTATAAAGTTACGTAAAATTATGTATTGAGTCGGTCGTTGACCGTACAACTGTTGATTTTGCATATACGAGGGTTATGCGAATAGTCGCAAATATTTTTGGAGTAATTTTTTTATAGGAACCAACATACCGATTGTAGACATCTCTTATGGTGTGCGATTTGCGAAAAGGTAAGCAGTTTGTTATCTGTTTGAAACTAAGCTATATTTTTCGACGAATTTTGGTATTACATCCCGATATCGACGTTTAATAAATTTTAGGGGTTTATAGATTTGTATAGATATTTTGATAGCGTTTGTTTAGTTTCGTTGTGACGCATTTTTGTTTTAAATTGAAGAACTAATTATAGTATTTTCATGTATGTTTGGTTACTTGAGATAATAACTTTTGCGTTGAGGTTTGGCGAGATTTTAGGGAGTTTTGAATTTTATTATCGCGATTTTGCGGCTTTTATATATAAAGCTTAGAACTTCATTGGAATTTAGGTGCACTTCGCGTAAATATTTTCGGAGTAGAATTTTAAGTTTACTTTTGAGTGAACGTTTTGGTTTCCTGTTAGGCCAATATAAGATCTGTTCCTGACGTTTTTCTCGCAATAAATGTATTTAACAGTTGGCGCCCTTTTGACAATTTTTACCCGATTTTAACGATTTTGGAGTAATGAGTGCCCTTTTACATCAGCATCTAACAAAGAATTATAATATAGCACATATTGAAACAAATGAACTGTGGGGTTTCCACTAACTGGTTTTATTATTGTATTTCCCAGAACAGTAACATGACACCCCTAGAAACTAAGAAATTTTGATCTTCAAAAGTTCAATGGACTTCACAGAATTAGCCCTATTTCTAGACTTATAAGGATTCGACAACCTCCGGGTTTAACAATAAATTTTGAGCTTAAAGAAGTAAACAAACTTTGTTGTTTTCCCCTATAGCTTTTAAAAAGTGTGATATGGCATCTCTAAGGACCATTGGACTTTGACCTTGAAGATATCAGTAAACTCTCGAACTGGTACTATTTTTAAATGTCTAGAATTGTAATCAATATACTCTGACTTCGTAAAGGTCAAAGAACTTTGATTCCATTTTTAGATTTCTAAAAATGACACCAGTAGAGGTCAATAAACTGTGACCTTGAAAGGTCAACAAACTTAAACTTTGACGAAAAATTGGCCAAAATTGATACGTAACCTTGACCTACTTTTTA